>JAQYXR010000182.1:113620-159084 GCA_030545055.2 Neoaliturus tenellus
ATTGTTTCAACCAAGTCTTTTGTGTAAATTGGAGTACCCGATTAATTCTAACAATTTTTATGCCCAGTTCAATCGCTTGTTGTACAATCCAGTAATGTGCTATATAGTTAGTTTTATTTTCGAGTGTTGTCATCAATTTGGGATGTTTGCCTCCAGGAGGAATCTCGGTCCTTGGTAGTAGAGGGAGATCGTAATGATGGTCGTGAAGATTTTGTGGATACTCAAAGTCAAAGTCCAAGATGTATCCAATATCATTGAACTTTGGGATGTTTACGATGTCTCCTAATACAGTAGGTTCTACCCAGCAAAAACCACCGTAAGGCAATGGCATGGACATGGCATAACCATATAGGTTATTGGCGTCAAAGTAGCCCAGATATACTGAATCTTCTCTTGGATTATAATTTGGAAGATGTTTGTTATTGCCTTTTACATAACGTGTAACTGATTGTGTTAGCCCTCCTCGAACACCATCTTCAATCATGAGAACCATGTCAATGTCCGTCAAAAGTTGGAGTTCACATTTAGTTTCTTTCATCATTGCCTGCCAAGCTAATCCCGGAGAGGTGAAATAATAAAAACAGTCGAGTCCATAAGCTTTCAAACAGGAATTTCTAAACTCCTCCATTACATCACAAAGGAGAGTTACATCAAGTTTCACATAGAAATCACTGTAATCTCCAAGCGTAGACATGTTAAGTTCTGTCCATACCTTAACAGCATGATCATAATCCTCCGGATCTACTGGTGATTCATTGAGTTTACTATAAAACATTTCTGGTGGAGGTAGTTCTTTCTCGTCAAATCGGGCAATGGAGTCTATGTAGTCGTAGGGAAATACTCCTTTCCTTAATACAAGCTCCAACTTATCTTCTGAAACAAGCTTCCTCGTTTCAATCAGGTCTCCTCTTTCTAAATTCTTTGAAAGTGTCATCAAACTGAAAGGCATAAACCTTAATGAATCTATGAACCTTAATTTTATGTTTTTTACTTTCTTTGAAAAACTGATGAATTTTTCGGTTGTTTGTGCCAATACGTCAATTTGACCTTTGTCTCGACCCAGCTCTGGGATGATAAAGTGAGCGTCGTAACCACTTAGGTTGTGTAATACGACGGGTATAAAATTGGGTAGCTTGAAGTTGATGTTGCAGGCGTTGCATGCAGCTCCTCGGTAAGCGCCTGTCAAATGATCATGGTCACGCACTTTAATGTTGTCTTCAGTAAACTCGTTTTTACACAAGTAACAAACGGTCTCCATTAGATGACAAAGTTCTTGAAGTGGGCTCAGAGTTTCCATTGGAACGATGTAACTATAGAGGGTAGATACCTTTTCAGCAATAATGTACAAATCGTCAACAAATCGTTTTGCAGCTTCCTCTCCTCGGTAAAGTTTTGGAGATGTTGGAATACCATAGTGCTGAAGATGTTCTTCGGAAAGTGTCGATTTTACCAAAAGACAATAGCTGTTTGGTTCATGTCTTTGATATTTTCCACAGTCAGGTGCGTCTGGATCTACATTTTCTACCGGTATCAATGAAGATTCAAAATCCGCGTAAATGACTATTGGGATTCGATACTGGTGATGTATGTTCCTAAACTTTAGAACGGAATTCCTCATGGTAGGCAGGATAACTTTTACTGCAGCATGATCTCCACAAAGCTTAGAGTGTTCCATGAGCCAACTATGACCACCTCTATTAAAAGAGATATTTTTAAAACAGAAACATCTTTTACACACCGTTATTCGATTGTTCCTTTTGGTAAGTTGTTTGTGAATCAGTTTAGTAAAATCTTTTATATACACATAATGTGAAACATCACCATCTGTTAGTAGCAATAAATCTGTATGATCTGCCAGTTCCCGAGTCACTACCTTCAAAGGGTACACATTGTTTCTACTGTCGAGTCCAAAAACATTAATAGATACACCTGGATTGCGTTTCTCAAAACGTCCTATCTCGGCCAATGACACTGGGTAGTTTAGTCCATTAAAATTATACCTACAGATTAGTTCTTGATATCTTCTATTTGGTCGTTCCGGATGTTGGACACCTTCATGCACAAGATGTTTTGCTAACATTGAATACCTGAAGCACTCATTGTCATTGTTTTGAACATTGATACATGAAAAAGTATTTTTTATCTTTGCTGGCAGTGGAATAAAACTGCTGCCACGATCACCGTATCCACGTTTATGAACGCGTAAATCCAGACTGTTTATGTTGAGCAAGGACCATCCAGACCCACGAGCTTCATGTTCAGTTATTTTAAGTACCAATTCCTGTAAACATTCCTCAACAATTTCATCGATGTTTGACGTCACCATGATACTGCGGTTTCTAGAGAGAAACCCTCTGTTGGACAGTTCTCCTTCAACTTTATTAAAAGCTGTATCTAATAGCAATCCAAATTTTATGAAATTCAATCGGTGGAGTTCATAATTTAGTTTTTCAACTATGACATCTTTTACAATAGTCAGGAAATTTTGTAGTTCAAGCGAATTTGTATTGTTTATTCTATAATGTCGGACAACAGCTCTCTCAAATGCTTCCACTAAAACTTCCACTCCCAACGTAGAATCTTGACTCGGAGTTCCTGGAGTCGAAGGTTCAGACGATTCATCAGCAGAATCCATCACATCTTCTCTTGGGGGTGCAGCTTCACTCGGTGTTCCTGTAGTCGAAGGTTGAGACGATTCATCTATAGGATCCACCACATCTTCTCTTGGGGGTGAATATGCGATGACACTTGGCCTATTCTGCACCGTAGAATTTTCGGCAAGGAAGCGCACAAAATCCGGATGGTCTTCACAGTCGGACGGTGTATTTTCTGTAGCATTATGATAAATTTCACAATGCAATACATACAAATCTTCGTTAGAGAAATCTTCATTACAACGATGGCAGTAATACATCGTAGTTGAATTGCTGTTCCATGCGCTGTATGCAGTTCCAGAAGTAGGAATGAGAACAAATGCTTGAATTTTCTACTTATATATCAAATGCTTACCTCAGCACTAAATTCCTATTGGTTCATTTTTTGCTGACATCAGCACCTTTAATCTCATTGGCTCATCAAATTAACCTGTGAACATGAATGTATTTTAAAATCATTATTGCACGAACCTTTCTAGCGACAACATCGTAATGGAGCAGCCTGTACAGGTCCCTGAAATATCCTCTACTACACCACCTTTTCAAATATTGCCTACGGGGAGGCAAGTCACCGGTGAAAATCAACCCGTACAAGTTCATTCTGTAACAAGCAGAACTAGTATAACATCAAGAGAAGTGATCGCTGCGTTGGAAAGATTAGTGGGAGCAGATTATTTGTCCGATGAAGATGCCAACGCAGAGTAGTTACGCTCCATAAGGGTTTACTGTGTAAAACCTATACAAAACAGCCGTTTTCACGGCTATCAATTTTTCACTCGTTTGTAGCAGCAGCTTGTAGCAAATATAAAATTAAATAAAAATACAAATTAAGTTAGCTCTGCAAAGTCTTTAAACGATTGAGTGTAATGGTGGCCTTTAGAAAGGCCGTTTTGAAGTAGACTAAAAGTCTAACTATCGCTTAAGTATGCGACACCATCATCATCCTCCTCATCGCTGCAACCGTCAAATAGTCTCCGTCTGGCATCAGGAGCATCAGGTAGAACAGGGGTCGTGTCTCCCTCGCCATCTTCGATCGGAAGGAAATATTCAATGCTGTCGGCTTCGGACTCTGTGACATGGTAAGCAACGGTCAAATCATTGAATTCATCAATGTCCGATGCGAAAGATGATGTTTCAGCTTCATCGAAGTTGCTGAAAACTTCCATTTCAACATGAGGATCGTCGTCTGGCATAGCAATTACTTCCTCAACGACCACACCAAACTCTTCATGTAGCACATCTTCCATCGTGTCTTGCAGTCGCTTCCAGGTGGGAGGCATGTCAAGTGGTGCCATGGTGAGTAGGATGAGAATGAAAATGGACCACAACATGCGCTTAAGTGCGACCCAACGTACCGTACAGAATATTCTGGTAGCTTCTTAAATCGCATACCATTTTATTTTGCTGACCTACTCAAATAACTAATGTTTGGTGTGAGCAAATATCTCTCAATAGAACAATTCATTGGGAAACCGAACACAGAAACTTTTAAAAAAGTGGTTATTAATGTTAGTTTGTTTTGAGTTCGTTAAATCTTTTAATTCAATATAATAATGTATTTTGTTGGTCGAAGACTAAAAGAGGTGGCACTGATAGTGTCAAAACGAGTGAATGTTGGTTTGAGGAAATATTTCTCAATAAAACAATTCATTGGGAAACAGAACACAGAAACTTAAAAAAGAAGTCATGAATGTTCGTTTGTTTTGGGCTCGTTAAAACTTTTAATTTAATATCATAATATACTTTGTTGGTCAAAGACTAAAAGAGGCTGCACTGTTAGTGTCAAAACGAGAAATGGTGGTTATAGTGTCGAAACGACAAATATAAAATTAAATAAAAATACAATACAGTATAAGTTAGCTCAGCAAAGTCTTTAAACGATTGAGTGTAATGGTGGCCTTGAAAAAGGCCGTTTGTGTCCGCCCTCAGATGTTGTGTGAGGTGGTGCCGTCGGTCCGCAGACTGTGCCCTTACGGGCATTTGATGATGACGATGACCCGGCCGCTGATCTTAAGTAGGCGCCGAAGGTCTTTCAGCACCGCGGACTTTAGAGGCATGTCATCCTCCAGAGGAGTTGGCGGGACCCACACCCCAGGTTCCAACAGCCGGAGCCGGACTGTCTTCCCGCGGGGGTCGGCCGCGATGCTGTCTAGGTCCTTGGCGACCAGAGCGATGTCCGATCGGTCCCGGACTTCTCTTTGCAGGTTGGCCCGCTGGTTCCATGGCCATTCTGCGATGTGGTGGCTCCTCGCCGTCTGGTGGTGGACGATCTCGTAGGCCATGTTCAGCTCATGCATTTTCATTTGAATGGTACGCTTAAGTGCGACCCAACGTACCGTACAGAATACACTGGTAGCTTCTTAAATCGCATAAGCTATGCTGATTCATCATTTTATTTTGCTGACCTAATCAAACAACTAATATTTGGTTTGGGCAAATATTTCTTAATAAAAAAATCATTGGGAAACAGAACACAGAAACTTATTTTATAAGTTCCTTAAAAAGAAGTTATAAATGTTAGTTTGTTTGGGAGCTCGTTAAATCTTTTAATTTAATATCATAATGTACTTTGTTAGTCAGTCTAAAAGAGGCTGCACTTATAGCTGCAAAACGAGTGAATGAAATGGTGGCCTTGAGAAAGGCCGTTTAGGACCAGCTCCTCCAGCTTAGTCGGACTCCCACATCGGCGTTGCTTTTCGTCCCTCTGTCTTCGGTACATTCTTTTTAAACATTAAATATGACCCAGTCTTGGGTATTGGCGTCATGAATTTAGGCAGTCTTACCTTTATAATTTTATGTTCATCTAGAAAGATGACCATTCTAGGCTCTTTGGTCTGTTGCAGAAGTTTATACTTCTTCGACACCTTCAGTCTTTCAAATTTTTTACCCTCAGCGAACGGTTCCAAGTCGAAACTTGCTTTGGGTCTTGCCGCTCGGTTGTGTGTGGAGCACAAATCCTCGCCCAGCCTGCAGTACTTGCCACACGCCTCGCCCTTCTTCGCTCCTCTCTTCAACTCGTAGGTACACCGTGGAGCGTTCTTCACCCTGGGCGTCAACCGTATTTTCGGTGTACCGGAGGTCGAACTTCCCGTCGAAAGCTTGGGGTCAGTCCTTCTGATGTAGTCCCTGGTGTCTTCATCTGACGACTCCGAGAGGTCGGGACCAAAGTTCAGCGGACGTGCGATGTACTTCGGGGCGCTCGATGTGGGAGCCTCGTCTGCCGGATCGAAGATGGACTTCTTTGGCAGGATTGCTTGCACAGCTGCAGTAGTCTCTGAAGGGTCCATGTCTCCTGGCTTCAGTGGAATCAAGAGCGAATGGAAAATACCCTAAGGTACAACACCAACGTACCGTATAGGAAACAAGGATAGTTAAGTTGATGAAAGACTTGTAATTTTCTTTACTCAAACCTTTAGCGCATTTAAAATAAACTATGTTGACCGAAAAATTAATGAAATTTACGGTCAAAATACATTACTTTGAGCCGGTATCTACTTGGCTTTGTGATTATTAACACATGAGGTGCTGCATTAAAATAGTAACGTAGCTACTGCATGAGTGCACAAACGACTTGAAAATTTGGTGGCCTTTAGAAAGGCCGTTTTGTCCAGGGTGGAAACTAGATCCAGTAGGCGAATCCCTTCGGATAGCGAGGGTCCTGGCCTGGCTCGTCCTTCTTCAGGAACCTCGTAGAAGTGCTGGGCCACTCCATTGATCTCGGCAGCTGGACCCTCAACGTCTGCGTCGAATCCCTCACGAAAACCAGTCGACCTGATGTCTCGGTGTACAGCACTTCGTAGAGGCCTGGATCGAGACGCCACAGCCGGTGAATTGGAGGTGTGGAGGAGCTGAACCGAGCCAGTGGAGCTGCAAACCTCCGTTCCAACCTTGCCAGCTTCTTCTGCGGAGTCGTTGACAGTATTTCGGCCCAGGTGTCTTGGATAGGCGTGACGAGCTCCCACTGTCGAGTCATCTCAGCCAGAATCTCCTCCACGGGCGGCAAGTCTGCCCAAGTCACCCGCTTCTTGTGGACCGCGCCGTCAGAATTCTCGCTGGCCCTCTTCAGGATCGGGCGAGGAGCAGAGGTCGTTCCAGTCTGGTCCATCTTGGCTCTTCAGCGGTGCAGGAACAAGTGAAGGGAGCTCGACAAGCTCTCGGGTTTTGTCAACTCGCTCTGGCTTCCTATTGGTGCGCATGAATTACACTTACTCAGCATTTTTTCCGTGGCCTTTAGAAAGGCCGTTTCAAATGTCGGGAGGAACGGGAACCAAATACATTAGCCCAAAAGTTTTAATCGTTTAGGCCAGAACATGTTTAGCCCGATGAAAGTTATAAAACAGTATTCTGTACGGTACGTAGATAGGGGAAAGAATCGAGTGATTTTGACCGTGATGTTTAAATTTTTTCCGCCAATGTTTATAGAACATGGTCGGACATTGTTAGGGGAATAAAATGAAGTAGTTTGACCACGACGATTAAATATTTTCCGCCAAATATTTTGTGTGGATGCGTGGTTGTAGTTAGCGCAGTAGAATAAAGTTATTTTGGTGACAAGGTTTGAAATATCTTGCCAGCTTCATCGAGTTCATTCATTTTGACACAAATAATTTGCTTTGAGTACGGTAAGTAATGGAAATGGCCCTACAGCAGTGAAGTATCCCGCCAAAAGATCTCGTGACCGGTGAAATTTACAAAACCGATTTCTGTACGGTACGTAGTAAGGGGAACAAAATAAAGTTGTTTTGACCGCGAAGTTTAAAAGTTTTCCACCAAACGTTATTTACTACGGTCGGGCATCGTCAGGGGAGCCAAATAAAGAAGTTTGACCGTGAGGTTTAAAAACTTTCCGCCAAAGGTTAAGGAGACACATCCCTTTGTGTCACTATGATGCATAACAAATTTCGGTACACTTTGGTTGACTGAAATCGGTGGTAGTTAGATGATAAAAATATAATGTGTTTAGAGCTGAAGACTTAACATTATAAATCCAAAACTTTGTGTTTTAAGTCGGTAGCAATTAGGGGGCCGATAAAGCGGTTTGACCGAGACAATTAAAAGTTCTGGGCGAAAGTAAGTGAGTGAAGTGGCGTGATAAATAAGGAAAAAGAATTGTATTTTATATTCATTTTTGTATAATAATAATATATTGCACATCGAATAGTCCATTAGTTTTCGAATACGAATTAGTTCAGCGTTCGACTTGATTGCAAAACGATTAATATTGGTGGCCTTTAGAAAGGCCGTTTTGTGGTATCAATTAAATTAAACTGATATCCACTTAGCGGTGACTCGCTGGCTCAGTTGTCCATCCGTTGGCACCCCAATCTCCAAGTACGTCTTCTTCGGACTCCGATGTGGAAGAGGTACGCCAGTGGGTAATGGCGTTTGCACGACGGTTCTCCCCAGAAGCAGCAAGGCCACTCTCTCTTCCGCATTGAAGTCCAGGAGACAATAAAGCCCGGGCTTGAGCTTCCACAGGCGGTGGGTCTTGACTCCCGGAAACGGTGATTTGGGCCGGCATCGTTCACTGGGCGTGATGGGTGAAATCGACCTGCCTTCCGTTGTTGGGACGACCCCGGGAGCCGGAGCTGAAGTTGGTCCCGCCTGCAGAACATATTTCTCCGCGTAGTCTCTCTTCCCCCCAAGAATTTCTCGAAGAAGACTTTCGGCTCTCACGGCGTTGGAGGAGATGACAACCCGCTGAGGCAGAACTGGAGTGGGTGACGCCGGCTTGGTCCTCGTTCGATTCCGCACCGGAGATTTGGGGTTTTTAGCGGGCAACTGAGCAACGGGGTCCCTCCGAGGCATAACCATCTTCTTGGGCCGAGTAGGTTTCCTCAGAAGCATCGGTGGAGTCTTCTCTGAGGCTGGCATCCTCGGGATCTGGCTGGAGTGATGAATAATTCCGCAGCGTGGCCGTGGGGTAGTCATAAACTCTAGCTCGCTTCTGATTGGCCCAGCCGCTGAGCCAATGAGAGACGTCGATTTCTCGCTGAGTCAGCGGAAAAGTTGATAAAACCAGGAGCTGCTCTCGCCACAGCATCACTCCGGATCGAGCCGTCACGGGACCATCCAAGAAGCAGCTCCGACCTCTCCGGCCGACTTTTGGGACTCGGCGGACACCATCGGAGACACCGGGCATTCGGCGTTGTCTTCGGAGAAGCGCATCCCTACGTGGTATACCGCCTCGGAGCCAAAGCCAAGCGTGCACCCAAGCAGGTCAACTCGCTTGCGCCGCTCGATGTCTACGGAGGTTGCCGTCGAGTCACCGGGGTTGAGCGCCGCCCCTGTACCGAGGAATGTCGCCGTGCCTGGGAAAGACTACTCCGTACGAGGGCGAGAAGTTTCGGAGCCGCTGTGAGACGTTCCCTGGGCGTCAAGATCAGTTTGATCACGGGACCGTTAGGTCCCTTCCCTCGTTTGCACTTGGCCTCTGCGCTTGCCTTCTTTACTGTCCTTTCTTTGCATGGCTTTTGCGTGGGTTTTTTCTTATATTTTTACTAACTAACACTCAAGGGTACTTAAACTATGTTCCCTTACCTGATTCCTATCACACCCCCCAAAAACAAACATACCCGGGTGGTTCGCGCAGTGCGGTTTCTGCGGTCCCCCACACCTTGGTTCACTCGGTCGGCTGGCCTGCCCAGCTACGATGAACTGCCCCTATACTTGGCTGGTCGGCTGGCATGTCCGCTACAGTCAAGTTCCTTTTTTTTTCTAAGTCCCAAATGACCTTGAACATGTTTGAACCTGTCCGGGGTAAAAATATTAGTTAAAGTTCGGGGAAACAAAATAATTATTAGTGGCGGACTAAATAATCTAAAGTGTCGGAGACTTAAAGATGAAGCCCGCAGTAAAAATTTTGAGAGAAAGCCGAAACGGCCTTTCTAAAGGCCACGACAGGATAAATGAAATAATTCAGAGAGAAAAGTGAAATGATGGTGTATAAAAGAATAATGAAACTGGTCAGAAATAAAAATAGAATATTTGCGTCAAATAATTGTGGTTAAGCGGAGTTTGTAGAGAAATAGAAAGGGGAAGAATGTTATTTATTGACCGGGTAGTTAAAACGGCCTCTGTGATTTGTTGAATCATAAAACCGGTTGAATAATTGTTCAATAATAAAATTTGATGAAATAAACTATGTTTTGATAGAAAAGTGTAAGTCATAAACGAAGGAAGAGCATAAAAAAATAACCCTTTTAAAATAATCCCAAGTAAACGAATTATGTTGAGATCTAGTCTTAAATTAGTAGCAATTTCTGCCGTTTGCAAGTTAATGGGGGAAGGAATTAAGCCTTACTGGCCTGATCGGCGCAACACCCGGGGGGTTTGGGGGGGCGAAGCCCCCCCCAGCGCGCTTATCTTATCTTATCTAAGATCTAAGATAAGATAAGAGATAAGATAAGATAACAGATAAGAGATAAGATAACCTCCCAAGAGGGACCACCCACGTCGAAATTATAAAAACTTCGTTTTTGCTCGTTTTTCTTCGTTTTTTTTGCAAAAAAATTGTAAATTCTTGTATATTATCATTTTAGACAATTATTTAACACTTTTTCATCATAAATAAACGTAAAATAAAATGAAAATTAGGCCTCTCAGGTCTCTGCTTTAAGTTCAATAGCGTATTAGTGACGTCACACCACCACGTCACACCCGTGACGTCACACACTCCACCTCGTCACCGTATGACGTCACACATACGTCATCACACGTCACTAATACGTAACCACTGATTAAAAACCGCTGAATTTGCGTTTGTCCCAGGTCTCCCATAATGCCTCTACTAAAGAATTTCATCAAAATGCCTTTACTTTTGACACTTTATTTATTTGCTATTTAGTTGCATTATGACAAATTTATGGATTTTAAAAATATTTTAGGTACAAAATTATTGAAATACAAACTTAATACATTAAATGAATACAATAGGATATTTTATGTTCATTACCTACCGACCTAATAGTCCTACATATACAAAAAAAGATTTTTCGGGTAACACAAAAATATAATTTAATATATATAAAAATAAATGCTTATAAACTGTTATTAAAATATGAATAAACATATTTTGAACATAAAAAAATCATTTGTAACAACTGATTTTGTAATTCAACGAGTTTTTTTTTTTTTTCAAAGAACAAAGTTTAATTTTGTTGTTGTCGCCTTTGCAAACCTATCCACAACTTGGTTAGGAACAACTTTCGCAGCTATTTTTCGATATTAAAAAATGTTAATGGCACGAGTCTATTTTCTGTCATTGTGGTTCTCATCCAGTCTTTTAATCTACGAAGAGTTGATAACGTCCGTTCAGTAATTGCTGTGCTGACTGATTAGCTTGAAAAGACTTTAATCAGTTTACGTGTAGCTGGATAGACATCTTTGTCACGCTTCATCAGCTGTTCAATGCCTGTATTAGGGAGGTCTTCTTCCTTTGCAATCGTCTTTGTGTTAAATAACCTTTTGCCACAGATCAACTTCATTGATAAAAATAAATTCACTGGCAGAAAATGTGAAATTGCCTCAATAGCAAATTTTAATTCCTGATCGGCTTTGACGACTGATGATTGAATCAGGAAAGTTATGAAATTCATCGCTTCCTTTGAAAATCTATCTGATACGTGCAGCATTATATCTAAAAATTGGTTTGTTTATTGTAGGTCTTAGGACTCAGGCTCATCAATATCAGAGTTGGGTATATTTTTTGTCTTTTTGCAATCTGAGGCTAAGTCACTTCTGTATCAAGTTCTGCTAACCCTATGGCCACGAGGTAAACGTCATGAAGGAATTCTTCGCTCTCCGATCATCTCTTTTGTAAAGTGGTACAAGTAGTGTACAAGAACATCGCTGAACATCGATGTTCTTCTTTTGAAACAGCCGTCTTATTGGAAAAGTAATTGCTAAAGTGTCTGCTAAAGATGCTTATGAAATTAAGAACTCTACCTAATACTGTTCAGCGCTTGGATTGCTAATTCTTACTCTTTCTAGGACGCAACAATTTCTAAAGCTTCGTGGATTTTTGAAGACTTCAACAAAACGAATGAATTCATATACGAATGAATGTCTTGGCGCTCCACCCATTTTGAGTGACATAGAGCAATGGGCTGTCTGCCTAGTTTTTGTTTCAACACCTTATATTTTATTTTTTAATTGACATAAAAAAAATTAATAGCCTAACTGATTTTATTACATCAACCGAGTTTCTAACATCTTGGATTTTGGATTATTTTTTATTTACTTTAGAGCTTGGTTTAAGCAAGAACAATGCTTTGCATTAACAGCATAGCGTTTAATAGATTTAAAGCTAAAACGTTAAATTATAAATAAAACTATATGCTACCTGACATGGGTCCGGTAACGTAGGTTACTAGTTTATCTGATCATCTTGATATTTGCTCAATTTATTAAGAAATTAAACATTTGAGTACTGTATTGGAACTAATAAAACACAATACTATTAATTACACCCGTTCACTATATTTATCTACTGGTTACATAGTTTTATGACTAACAAAACGATCTAGTCACGGTAGTCGGTAATGCTTATATGAAGTGAATTAAATATTAAAATTGCTATTAAGTCATTAAACGGTTTAGCAAAACAATTTTAGACTTAATCTATAAGAAGTTTTTCTTAGTTAATATTATCAAAACTTAGGCCTAATTAAAAAATAACCGCCCTAGACATTGTGCAGGTCTTACATTTCGTACACATCTTCAATGTCCTTATCAAAAATATAAATAATTTTATTTCCATTTTCATTTTTTACTCCTTAAGACTTTTTTACCTGATATACATTGACGAAATTACCATCATATTTATCCATTATAAAAGTTTTTGGATTGTTCCCGTACATTTTTATAAACATTATAAGTACTTCACCATCTTCGTGCACCACACTCTAACATAATGGTAGGTTTTTCCGTCACTTCACTTTTTAACTCCACTAACACATAGTTATCAGGGCTAAGGATTTATACAGCAGCTAGTTCATGTAGAGACACTAATGATGAAGGGCCTGCAGCTGGTTGATATATCCATTCAGACTGGGACGGTGGCGACGTCCTGTAATCCAGCTACTTGGAGGTCACGAATTGTGGATAGTTATAAGCGATGGCTTGTGGATGCGATATTCCCTTGTGGGGATTAACGTTCGCACAAGTGAATACTAGTTCATCCGTAAAGACCATCTATACATTAATACGCAAGCATGTTTCATTTCCTCCTTTTTTCTCAGCTCGTGTACATCGTAGGAAAAATCCGAGCATACCGTTAGAAAGGTATAGTTCTGTAGATTAGCAGAATCACATTCTAATTCACATCGGACTCCAGGGCTACGCCCCACAGGCTTTCAAAGTTCCAATGTTAATCTTATGTAGAAAGGAGAATTGAATGAATCATTAGACAGCTGTTGTAAAAACAACTGCTAGAAAATTAGGAAGAACAGATGTTTAAATTAGGAAGAACAGATGTTTTAGTTCTAAAATGTTTTTAAGCTTCTTGGGTCCAGATCAACTGAAATTTTGATCGAATTTCGATCAGGAGGCGATCTCTAGTCCTCACAATTAGACCAATTCATATATAAGAGGTCAAAATTGTGGTTCGGATCCCATGTTAAACTGTGGGTCCCTAGATACCATTGGCTGTTTGGCTATGAATTAACAGTCCTGTCTAAAGAGAATGTCGGCCTTAGTCAGTAACAAGACTACACGATCGCGCCACAATCATCCTACACTCATCTCCCATTCATACTTGGCTTTAAACTACCTATTGAGTTAGGTCGCTATTTCAGTTAAAGGTATTAAAGGTGTTAAAGGTATCGCCACTATCAGAGTAAATGTCCGAAAAATGCCACCACCCTTTAGGATTAAAATCTTCTTCATCTATCTTTTCAAATACTTTTATCTCAAACATTCGAACAGTTTAAACACAACATATACTCAACCGTCAGTTTCGTAGTTCCCTTTAAGTCTTGTTGCCTATTCTGATACTCTTAACTATTCGGGTTAGTATTAATAGTTGTTCCCGTACCCCCTGCTTTTGTTCCCATAAATGAACAAAGCTGTACAACATTATGTTTATTACTTTCTATACGACAAATTTACTGTGACCATAAATAAAGTTCTATACCAATTGATTAACGTGTTGAGATTTATGAAATTGTATTGTTAAAACTAAGCTGATGCCGTCATAACTTTCATCGGTTATATGTGGCGTTCGTCAAAATATAACGAAACGTAGAAGCTTTGAATATTTTAATTACTTTTAGTGACAAATGAAGCAGCAAGTTATTTTATGCACGGTAAAAAACTCTTTGAAATGCACATTATGCACAGGGCACAGGAATACTTTTGATAGAAAATATACATGTAAAACTATAGTTTAAAGTATAATTATTATAAAATTAAAATCCATATTTTTTAACATATATGCAGCTGTTAATATTGTTCACTACACATATTACATCCTTTTCTTCTCTGGATGATGTAAATCAGAATTGCATGTAACTGTGTATGGAGGAAACCTGACCTATACCTTGTGCTGTTATATAAACAAGGGTAATGCCGAGAACTAACCCACTTAGCCGGGGTTTAAAACGCCCGCCACCCCTGGGGGGGCAACCATACCTCTCCTCACTATGGGACGACACTGCACACTTCGTAAGTACAATAATGACGATGTTGCTGTGATCAAAGTGACAGTATACGTCCATCTGTAGCGTGAAGAATAAAAGTGACCCCATAGAAATGAACTTACACACCCCCTTGCTGTATTCCAAGCAGACTTTTTTAAGCATCTTTGACCAACATTGAAATAAATTCTTAGTGTATTAAACTTGATCTCTTAACTTGATATTTTTCGAGCGAAAGTGGTGAATAGGCTTTTAATTTTTGTTAATTTTCTGGAGATTTTGTTTATTTGTTTATTTTACAGTTCCATCACACCTTACCCATCAAAGTACATTTAATTCATAAGTTTCGTATTTACCTTTGCAATAGTTCTTTTAATTACTATAAAGTTTGCTACCAAACTCATACTTCTACTTTAAATGTTAATTTCCTTTTAAGACTGATAGTTTAATTTTGAGTCGAAGTTTAGTTTACAGTCGAAGTTATGTTAAGGCAGACTTTCACATTACTTTAATCTAACAACGAAATATTAATTTTTCTCAACCCAAATTACTGGTTGAAAGAAGTACTATACTCTCTTTCTACTGTTACGGTACTCTTAACACAGAGTAAATTTCTTATTTGCAACGGTGCTTGTGATTCAGTTGCTTTTTGGTAGTGAGTAGTAAAAACTATAAAATGTAACAAAACTATTTATTGAATTTTACTGATCTTTATCTTCTATGGTTTATTTTATTAATGAAAGTGTATCAGTGAAAAAATTATGGAACTTTTTGGTATTTGGAAGGAAATTTTTATCTCAAACTGCCTGACAAATGTGGTTATTTGGTGATGGGTAATTACCAAATCAAGGCTAGGAATAATGCCTTAGAATACTGTAAAGTAAAAATGATTGAATCATTAGACAGGATGAACAAGGGCACCGATGGCACCGATTCATAAAACAGTACAGGTATGACAGGTGACAGGTACATTTTCATATGTACTATTCTACAAATTTTTGTTTCATAATAAGTTATACAATTTACAATTTTATGTCAAATATATTTTACAAATATGTTAACGTCTTGACAAATTTGTCAGATTGATGTTTAACAAATGTTTTAGTGTGACAGGCGATTTTTCACAAATTGTCGAGAAATATTTTGACAATTATGTTTATACAACACCGATTAAAATATCTTATACTCTAATACGAAGAGTGTCTGAAGGGATGTGTGTTCCACGATCTCGAAATCCAGCAGGTACATTTTGCTTCAACTTTGTATTTAAGAGTGCTTTGGTCCAAAAATAAGTTTAGAAATAGCCTCTACCCCAGGAAAAATCAAGTTTTGTCTAAAATTAATTAATTATAACTCGTAATCTTTAACATTTTTACCATGGGTTGCTATTTTGGTAACGAAATAGCAACTAAAAGTAAACAAAAATAAAGCATCATTAACTTAAAGCACTTTTTCAACAGCTGTTTACTGTGAAGAGGTTGGTTAAACTTGATAACTTGATTACCTTGACACTATAACAAAAGGGAATTAAAACCAACAAGAAAGGTTTGGTTAACCTAGTAACTATTTTACAATACGACTTATTTGTCAAAGTGTTAGAATGATATTTACATAGGGTTCTGTGTGTGAAGCCATTGTCATTAGTAGTAGTTAACTCTAATGTTTAAGGTTAACTTTAATTTTTGATTTTCACATTAACAACAAGTTATGAGTACTTCAAGGTGTAGGACCCATAGCTTTTGCATTCTCCGCTATATCCATCCATTTTTACTTTCTCCCCCTATACCATAGTATATGGAGAAAGTATTGTTTTCGTCAAAATTTTCGAATCTGAGTTGTTGGTGGATTTATCCATTTAGGTCCCCCCTGAGTCCAAAAAAGTGGTTTTCGGAGTGATGTCTGTGTGTGTGTGTGTGTGTGTGTGTGTGTGTGTGTGTGTGTGTGTGTGTGTGTGTGTGTGTGTGTGTGTGTGTTTGTGTGTGTGTGTGTATACAGAGCTAGAGAATGCCCCAATGGTCCGATTTTGGTGAAACTTGGTACGTAGGTCCAAACCCACGATAATTCCAGGCGTTTTTTCATTTTTTTGAATTTTTGATTTTTAAGGGTAGTTTACCCCCCAAAACCCTCAAAAATCGTCAAAAAATCAAAATTTCTCAAAAACGGCTCTAACGATTTTGATTAAAATTTTGTGGTTTATTAAGCTTAAAATGGTGAATAAAATGACACCACCCGCATCTCTGAGAAAATGCGCGTTCAAAAGTTATGGAGTAAAAAGTGTTTCAAAAATCAATTTTTTAAATTTTCAAAATAGCTGTTGTCTTGAAATAAATTTTACTTATCACCATTAAATCAAGCTCAAAAAACTAAATAATCCAGTATTTTAAATTATTGCTCTACGTCAAGTGGTTGCGGAGAAAATTCAATTTTTCGTTTAGCGGTAAACGCAGTACGTTGTTAAAAGTCACAGACGCGCGTAGGGTCAAACGAGCGCTGCTCAGCTGGTAGCTATCCGACTGAGTCATTAAGAAATTAATGTTTGGAGCTTTTAACACCTTTTTTTATATTGTTGGGAGAAAGTATGTGTCAGTTAACTGACACCGTTTATTGGTCTTGATTTCATGAGTAATTGTATCACAAATTTTCCAAAAAGGATATATTTATTCTCTTTTATTAGCTTTAATATTATTATCTTGTCATCAGCCATCTTACACTTGGAGGTTATCCTAAACAACAACAATAAACAATCAACAATTGTAAATGTAGTTACAGTAATTCTTAATATATGCTTTTGTGACAGGTGTAAACTTATAAAAGATATATAAACATGCAAAAATTAAAAATTTTATAACCGTCATCTGTCGAATAGTAAAATTTACAAAGAATTAATTGTTTCTGACAAATTTGTTGAATTGACGGAATTGTCATACCTGTCACTCTTTATATAACATAGCCCAGATATTTTAACTATACGTATATTTTTTTAACTTCTTGTGTCCACATCAACTTAATTTTGAGAAAGTCAAGATAGTTTTTATTTTAATAATGAAGGCTGTTTTCTTTAAATCAATAAACACAAAATGTGAAACTCAACCATACAAATTTGATCAAAAAAGTTTATTACTATATACAACGGTTTTTTATTTTCATGTGTGTTTACCAGACGAATATTTAGTACAAACTCTTACAAAAAACTCTCAAACCCCACTTCACTTAAATAAGGCACACATGTATCAACCTCAGAACTTTTTAAAATCCGACTTCTTTTTAATCGAATTGCAAACCGAGAGATCGTTAGACATTGATTAAATACTGAGTCCAACTTCTTTTTATCTGTGTTTTTCTGCAGAAAAGTATTTTTATTGCGCAACACCTGTCGGTGAAGCCTTACTCAGTAAGCTTGGCCGAAGCCTTAGCAATGAGCCTGTAGAGGAAGTCCTTCGCATGCTAAGATAATGGTATTAGAATTTGGCGGCCAGCCGTTAAAACTGCCCTTTTGGTGTTAAGAAATTACTGTAATATAAAAAGCGTTTTTATTTGCATCTCAGTCTCCTTATGTTTATTTTTTTGCTTAGTTCCCTTGATTATATACGAGTCAACTCCTTCCACGAGATGCAAAAAATAGTAAAGGATTTGCTGTCACCAGCTTGTAGATACAGTTCGTTTTCATATGTTTTTCATTCTTTTATAATATTCTTATTCTTTTTTCTTGATCACGGCGTCATATGCTCATTGTTATAGCTAAGAAAGTGGCAATTTTGCACTTCAACTACAGTAGCAGCCACGAAATCAGGCGGGTGACTGTGAACGCAATGTCGTCACATGGAACCAAAAGATGAAAGAGATATCCGAAAATTGCTTACTTTTATGCATAAACTGGCAACACTGAGCATCCAGCGTTGCCTAGACCGTATGTTGAAGTACATTCTATAAAAATGATCAAAATAAATATCTATATATATATAATTCTGTAACCCGAATTTCTTGAGCAAAATTGTGAGCGTTATACAAATCGCAGAAAGATGGGAAGGGTCTCAAATTAAAGGTCTCGGTCCCATACACGAGGGAAAAGTATCGGCGTGTCCATAATGTTAACAGAAAATGAAGAATAGCGTAAAACGTCCTCGATAAGAATAGCATGGGGATTCGAAAAACTTCTGTTTTGTTTACATTAAAACATGTGTTTTGGTTTAATTTTAAAACGAGACACAGATGATAAACATTGAGTGAAGATGATAAAATAATTCTCTTCAAAAGAGAAGCAATCTATATATATAATTCTGTGAGCGAAATTTTTTGAGTAAAAATGTGAGCGTTATACAAATCGCAGGAAGATGGTATAGGGGTCTCAAATTAAAGGTCTCTGTCCCAAGCATGAGAGAAAATTATCAGCGTATCCATAAAGTTACAAGGAAATAAGAAATAGCGTAAAACGTCCTCCATAAGAATAGCTCGGGGACGAATTAGCCTAACAGTGAGTGAAGATGATATATTTTGTTCGGCTGTGTTTAAACTTGATGAATAAAAAAAATAAAAAATCTGACATGAGCTAAAATCTATTCAATTTTAGGACAAAGAAGACAACGAAATTGGTATGATACAAAGTATTGAAAGTTAATTGCCTCTGAAATTGGTGCTGAACATCCGTCATTTTTTTTTCTCATTGCCGATTTTCTATGTGATATTAAAAAGCCGTCATAGCTTAAAGGGACTATGATTTCTTGCAAAACATATTTTTCATAAGTAGTGGGAAAAAGCCACTCCTGGCACAGATCAGCTGCCCCCCGAGCCACGTGCCGTGGCAGCTGGTGCCAGCTGCCATGTCACATAGCTTCCGGTGGGGGTTAGAGGGTATATATGAGATGCTGTAGTTATATGTTATGCCATATAGGTCGGGGTGGAGATGGCGATAGTGTTGGCGTTAGGGTGAAGTGAATTTGAGCATAAAATTAAAAGTTAGTTTAAAATTGAAATTCGTCGGTGTTAACGAAACTCTAACAGTTGAAGAAAAATTAAGAGTTAGTTCAAAATTGAAATTCAAACTTATAACTGGGATGTGGAAAATATGTCAAGGTCATCCAGAGTAAGTTTTTAAAAATTCTATCCAACTATCACCAGAAATAGTTTTAAGTTGAAGTAGTTGGTGATAGCGGGATAATTCATTCGTGCCATGGGAGAGGTGTTTATCGTTTGAAAGTTGGCGATCGAATGAGAAATGCCGCCTAGGGAGAGGGCTTATAAAACGGCAACCTCCCCCCACCACCCCTTCCCCCACTCCTTTAGACCAATAACCGGTCGCCGACACTATGTGGTAAAACTGAACCAGACATGGCGGCCGCCATGGATAATTCTAACCTCAAATCTTAGCTTAGCTGAAGAGAATAGAGGAGCATGAAGTAGGAATTGTGGTGACAGCACTTATATGAGGAATAGTAGGGGTAAAATAAAAAAACTTGTTGAACACAGTCGATAGGTGTAACAAGTTCAAAGTTGTTGAATTGTAACATAGAATGCAAAATGTTGTAAATAACACTATCATCAACATTAACCTGCGAAGTCTTTGAAGAGTATAATGGGTTAAAACTGTACTTCTTCCTAACTCTATTTAAATTAGTTCTACACTTTGAAATTGAAGGTTTAGAAGTATTCCGTAATATGTGTTGTGTTCGCAAAAGCTTTAACTTTAAACATTGTGCAACCATCATAACTGATGTGTTACATTTAGAAGTTAAAAGAAGACTGAGATATAAAATGAAGTGTAAAAGAAATTGAAACAGAACACTATAGTAGTAATATTTGAGGTTAGAATTAACTAGACTCATTTAATGAAGTGGCTAGGAAGCCACATGCTGATGAATGGTAAATTGCATGTTAGAAGTAACGAAGTAGTCATAAAGTAAAACTAATGAGAGGTGATGACTGTGTGGATGCAAGGCAATGAATGTTCGCGGCGCGAACATGTATGTGGTAAAACTGAACTAAACATGGCAGCTGCCATGGATAATTCTAACCTCAAACCTGCTGCGCATGCAACGAGTTCTCCGGATCGGAATAGTGACTATGCTATTGCGCATGCGCCTAGTCCTGTATTACTCACTTTAGCGCTACTGCACATGGATAATTCTAACCTCAAACCTTGGTTTTGCGTTGCTGTGCATATGCTGCTCCCCACTCCTTCGCCTTCCTTTTACACTGCTGCGAACTGGACTTGTTTTGAACACTGTACTGGAGTGAAACAACTTCCCCCACTACTCGAGAATCCGAGGAGCAATACGAGTCTGATTTTAGCGTCAGTCGTCAACAAACTTTCATAGCGAAAGGTTGTTGGCGACTCAGCAAGAGGTTTCAAATATATAGTAGGCCTATATATATTTGAACTTCTTATACTACGTTGCGTTTTTTAATGCAATGTGGTATGTGTGTGTGTGTGTGTGTTTAGTTGTATTTAATTTAAGAAATAAATTGCGCATTGCGATGTTAGTTTTAAGTTTGGTTTAGCATTAAGGTGTATTAATTTTTAAGAGGTTTTTAGCATTAAGGTGTATTAATTTTTAAGAGGTTTTTAGCATTAAGGTGTATTAATTTTAAGAATAATGATGGTATTTGGTTGTGTTGAATTATTTGGTTTTTTAATAATGATGTGTTGTTAGTTTTAAGTGTTGCTAATACTAATTAATGTTGTTTTGCCTTACAGCTAGATGTTAGGGGGTAGATTAAATGTAAATTCAGAAGTTCGGTTGAACTTCACTTAGAAGGGGTGGGACATCCGCAAAATGCGGACTAGGTTTTTGCATTTTGTTTAGGAATATAATGGGTGGGATTAGTTTGGGTGGGGTTAGAGTTGCGTTTCTGCATTAACTGTTCCAGTTTCCCTGAAATTAATGGTTACGCTTTGATGCGGACGGGAAGTTACGCTTTGATGCGGACGGCCCAGGGACCTCCCTTGCAGAACGTAACTAGTGGGTTGGGAGTGGAAACCGTTAGGCAAACAGGGTGGTGGGAACAGTATTACTGTTCCCATCACCTTGGATCATTATAAATCTTGAATGACCTTGACCCACTTTTGGAAGGGTCAATGACCCCCCCTCCCCCCCTCCCCCCCCCGAAAAAATGGAGCCCCCCCCTCCCCCCCCGAAAAAATGGAGCCCCCCCCCGAAAAAATGGAGTCGATTCCCCCCCCCTTCTCCCACTCCTACCCCCACTCCTTCCCCCACTACTCCGGGTGAACGACCGGTCATGACCTGAAAAATTAAAATGGCTATAACTTGATAACGGATTGACGGATTTGGACAAGCGATACATCATTGAAAAAGTCTATGTAAGACAAACATTTTGGTAAAAGAAGAATTTGGTTATTTTATTTTAGTCAAAAGTTATGCGAATTATTTTAAATAAATACCTTCTCTTTCCCCTTTTCCCCCACCTCCCAGGTCAATAATCAGTCTCGGCCAGCTGCTACCCCTCTCATTTGCATATTGTTATAAAAGACGCACCGACTGCGGCTAACATTTCATTCTGATTCCAGACGTTATGCTGCGAACTTGGAGCCACAACCATGTCATCTCTGCCAACTACAACTTCTACTTTAACTTCTACTTCTACTTCAACTTCTACTACGGCTGTTACTGCACCTAAGAAAACTCTTCGTCTGAAAAATCCTCCTGACTGGTACAAGAAGCAACTTGGATCCCAACCTTCAACTTCTGGAGCTATTCTTCCGCCAACCAACACTTCTAGACTTCGCAGTATTTTTTCACCACCTTCACCTTCGCCTTCAAACGACTCCGCACCACCATCAACTATGATGCCGCCACCGCAGAAGCCAGTTCCCCGTCTTAATACCCCTTCAATTGAAACTATTGTTCATCGCCTTAGTACACCCATCATCCCACTATCACCATTGCCTCCTACCCCACCACTTACTATGCCTGAAGACCACACATATCATAAAACTAAATCCACTAAGCCTACTCCCAAACCTGCTCCTAAGCCTGCTCCTTCAGAGCAATTTCAATTATTACAAGAAGAGCGTCGTAGGGCATTTAGCCGTCCCACTACTTGCCCTGAAGTGCTCACTAGGGGAATTAAGAATGGATCAGCTTGTGGTAGGAAATGTGTTAAAAACGAAAGTTTTTGCCATGTACATGTCGTAAAACACCTTTCTGAACCACAACTGACAGAAACCCCCACTATTGAATACCAATCCAAAATTATTGGTGTGAAAGGAAATAGGCTTAAGAGAGGTTGTGTTTATTTTTTTGAAAGTGTTATTGACAACGAACACATTTTGGCAAGTTGTAACGGCGAAAAATATAATATTAAAGTAATTGAATCCTTGCGCAAAGAGAAATCTGTTTATGAGTTAGACTCTAAAGACTATCTCCTCAGACACAAAGTGGATGGTATTACAAGGTGGGGGCGTAGAAAGTAAATTCACATAGTTTTTTTCCAAATTGTTGCTTAAAAAATAATGGGGGAGAAACACAATGCGTTATAGCGTTGTGATTCTCCCCCATTATTTTTTAATACTCTAAGTCTTGTGACCTACTAACCTACTTCCATCCGAGTAGTAAGAAAAGTACTTCCCCCCACTCCTTTGGGTGGATGTCTGGTCACGGTCAGCTCTTACCCCTCATTTGCATACTATTATAAAAGCGGAGCGAGCGTTGGTCACTCCATCATTTTGCTTCTACACGCCGCTCTTGTTGTTTCGTCTCTGTTGTTTACAATATTTCTTGCTTCAAAATGCCTCCTCATCTGAATGAAAATTTTAATTCTTCTGAAATTTCTGATGTTTTTGAACAATCTGAAGACACTTTAAGTAACAACAGTGAAAGTGAAGATGATGATGACGATGATGATCATACTGTTGAACTTAGTGAAGAACGTAAAGTTATAGCAATTGATCCACAATTTCCATTTGATACAATAGAAAAGTTTATGGCTAAAGCTAATAAATGGTTGGACTCAGGATGTTATGTACGAATTGACTCTTTTATATTGTATGGTGATAGTCATTCTTTCCTTGTCACACCAAATGATAGAGACCGCATGTTGCAGTGGGCACAATCTATGATGGAGTGCTATGAACAAGGTGTGGACACTGGCGGCTATTTTCTTGCACAACTAGTGTAATAACAAAATTACCCTTCCCCCACCCTACACCCTATCCCTTTTAAATTCTATAAAGAAGGGGGAAAGGAGTGGGAATTATAAAATGGTGAGGGAATGTGTATAAATGCAGGTTGTTTGAAGAGACTTTTATTATTGTGGCTTTAGCAGAAACAACATGGAGTTTAAATCTTCAGCAAAAATAAGGAACAACATAATAAAGAGAGAAATTCGCAAGAAAGAAAAGATTGAACTTATAAAATTACAACTTATAATACCTTCTATTGAAATTGGATGTAGCAAAATAAAGACTTTGGTGAAAACTAACGAATATTTGTTACAATTGCTAAAAACAATCGAAGAATTGAAAAGCAAGAATGGACATTCTACATAGTAAAATTTGAACATTTTAATATAAATAAGTAAACCCAAAAAAGTAGATGTAGAATAGAGAGCGAGGAATAGATCACTTTGTGGTAATGGACTAACATGCCACTTAGTGCTCTATTCCTCATTCTCGCGTTAAATTGGATTACCTTGACCTATTTGTTTGACTGTTAGAATTTGGTTAACATTGTTGAATTTCAGTTTTGAACCAACGTTTATTTTTGTTCAACTGTTAGAGTTTTTTAATACTGTGGAATTTTAGTTTTAAACTAACTTTTAATTTATGCGAATTTTTAGTTCAACTCTAGTTAATTTATGCACAAATTTAGTTTAACCAAGTGTCTGTGCTCTAACCATTTCTACCTAAAAGTAACTAGAATTAGTTGGGTGGGGGAAAGTTCGTTAAAGCTCGAATATAAAGAAGTATATACTAAAACTCCAATGGGAATAAAGAACACAAATGAACAATTAGTTTGTAGACGGTTAATATTTTTGTTCAAAACGTTTGATTTCTTTGGATAGTGAAGAAGATGAAATAGTGGTGGGGGAACCGTTATAAAAGGAGGAACATGAGAGCCCATTTTATTTCGTGGCGAAATTTCGAAGAGTAAACATCTCAACATGTATAGTTGTGAAAAATGTTCGGAATCGTTTCACGATGAAATTCTATTAGACTGTCATAAAGAACTAATTCACAACAACCCAGAAGAAAAACAAGAACAACAAGAACAAGAACAAGAACAACAAGAAGAACAAGAAGAACAAGATGAACAAGATGAAATAACAGCAACATCTTCAACTACTTTACCGAATCTACAAGTATTTGCATTACCTGGTAAAGTAGTAATGCATCATAAGATTCAAAATGAAAACTTGAAGCTAGAAGAATTTATTAGAGAAGCAAAACCAATCATAAGTAAAACTTTAAAAGAAGAATTGAAAAGATTAAACTTTCTTAAATTTGGTTTACTACTAGAAGCTATGTTTATAAATGTACAAGAAGAATTATCACCAAGAGGATTCATAACAAAAAACCAAACTATCATGGAAAGTTCAGACATTGATTCAATAGTTGAGAACTGTATAGAAGAAATATTAACCAAAATTCAGGAACACGAAGGAAGAGGATCTGGATGGAGTCTTACAAGTATTGAAGGATTAGATATAAGGGTTCACAAACATGGATATGGACTAATGGGATCTAGTTACATTCCTCTGCCAAAAAGAATTGAAGATACAAAATCTTGTATTAATGTCAAGAATGAAGATAACGAATGTTTTCGCTATGCGATAACATCAAAATTTGTATTACGAAATGCACATAGACCCAACCAAGAATATGAAAATGAAAGACACAGGTACAATTTTCAAGGAATAACATACCCTGTTTCTGTAAAAGATATATCAAGATTTGAGAAGAAAAATCCTGGCACGTCTATTAATGTTTTTGCATTAGATAGTTCAAACAAAGTGTATCCTTTACGTGTGGCAAAAGAAGAGCTACCAGATCATACGGATCTACTATTACTAACAAGAGGTGATGTGTCTCACTATATGTACATAAAAAAATTGGACTCTCTTGTTAACAAGCAGCTTTCTGAAGATCGACACAGAAAGTTAATTTGTAAGAGATGTTTTAATTTTAAACGAGATGGAGTACATGGAAGAGAATGGCTACAAGAGCACAAAAGGTTATGTAACAATAATTATGAAGCAAAGATTAATTTACCGTCGGAAAGCAAAGCATTTGTTACATTTGAAAAGGTTCATCATCAATACCGTATCCCTCTAGTTGTGTATGCAGACTTTGAATCAACACTTGTTCCTGTTGAAGATGAAAATTATGAAGCTCAAAAAAGTGTCAAGTATCAAATGCACAAACCAAACAGTTTTTGTTTAATGGTCAAATCAACATTATCAGAAGAACATTTAAACAGATATGGATTAACTTCAGAACCTTTAGTATATCGTGGTGAAAATGCGGAAAAAAATATTTCTTAATCACTTATATTCAATAGCTGGAAATATGCAAAGATTATATACAAATATTGTACCAATGAAACCAATGGACGAAGAAGAAGAAATTCAACATGAAAATGCAACTCGCTGTTTCTTGTGCAAAAATGATTTTACTATTGAGAATTATAAAGTTAAAGATCATGACCACCTCACAGGTTATTATAGGGGTGCTGCTTGTAATAAATGCAACTTGAGCTATCGTTTACCACTATTTATTCCTGTGGTTCTGCATAACCTCAGCGGGTATGATGCTCATTTTATAATACCTGAATTAGGAAGAGACAACGGTTCAATAGATGTGTTGGCTGAAACTTCAGAAAAATTCATAAGTTTTTCCAAAACAGTTGGAAACGTCAAACTAAGATTCTTGGATTCCTACCGATTTATGCCGTCGAGTTTGTCCAAACTTTCTGAAAATTTAAGGAAACAAGATTTTGTCGAAACAAAGAAGATTGTAAATAGCGACAAACTGGATCTGGTACTTCGGAAAGGTGTTTTCCCATATGATTACATAGACAGTTTAGAAAAATTCAATGAAACATCACTTCCAGCAAAAGAAGAATTCAAAAGTAAACTTTACGACATGGATATATCTCAAGAGGACTATGATCATGCATGTAGAGTATGGAACGAATAAGGATTTAGAACATTGGGAGAATATTCAGATTTTTATGTTAAATTAGATGTAACTTTACTATGTGATATAATGGAAGAATATAGAAATACGTGTTTTGCAGCATATGGATTGGACCCTCTTCATTCATACACTTCAGCTGGACTAGCATGGCAAGCCATGTTGAAAGAAACAAATTGTAAATTACAACTTCTTACTGATGTAGATATGGTTTTAATGTTAGAATCAGGAGTTCGAGGGGGATTAACACAAAGTGTAACCAGACATGTTAAGGCGAATAACAAGTATCTGCCCGATTATGATGCATCAAAACCAACAACATTCCTAGGTTATTTCGATGCAAATAACTTATACGGATGGGCAATGTCAAATCCCCTTCCATATGATAATTTTAAATGGATAGATCCAGAATCGATTGGAAACATAATGGATTTACCAAAGCATGGTGAAACTGGTTACATTTTGATGTTGATTTTGAATATCCTGAACATCTTCACGATCATCATTACGATTTACCACTTCTTCCAAAGACTGAAATTTCCCCTACTTGGAAGATAGCCGAAATTAATGATGACTTTAACCGACAAGTCTCGATATGTTGGACACTACTGGATGATGCAACAAGCTTTAGACTTAGGATTGAGAATTACAAAAATTAATCGAGTACTACAATTTTCTCAATCTTGTTGGTTAAAACCTTACATCGACAACAACACAAGAAGAAGAGCCACCGCTACATCAAGTTTTCAAAAAGATTTTTTCAAATTAATGAATAACGCAATATTTGGCAAGACTTTGGAAAACAAAAGAAAACATAAGGATATCAAATTGGTAACTGATCCAGTAAAATTACAGAAATTGGTGCAACAACCAAACTTTGGTTCATCTGTAATTATTAATGAAAATCTAGTTGTTATTTCCATGAACAAGAAGTCAGTTGAAATGGATCGTCCTTTGTATCTTGGAATGTCAATCTTGGATATTTCAAAAATACATATGTACGAGTTTCATTATAAGAAGATGGTTAACTATTATGGAAGAGAGAACATTGGTATTGCATATATGGATACGGATGCACTAATTTACTGGATTAAAACAAATGACATGTATGAAGATCTACGCACCTTTATATATAAAGATGATTTTGACTTTTCCGATTATCCTAAGGATCATCCAAATTACGACTATGACAGAAACAAGAAAGTATTGGGAAAATTTAAAGATGAAACGAATGGTGTGCCAATGATGGAAATTGTAGCATTAATGTCCAAACTGTATTCGTTTCAACTGTACATAAATGAGAGGAAACGAACATCAAGTCACGAAGAAGGCCAAAGGAATAAAAACTTCTTTTCTGAAGAAGAACGTACAGTTTTAAACATTATAAAAGATGTTTGTTTGAAAATGTTGAAACAACTGCAACGTTCAACACTATTAGAAGTTATAATCATCAACTTTTTAGTGTCAAACAAACAAAGTGGGCATTAAGCTACAAAGATGACAAGCGCCATATTTTAGAAGATAAAATTAATACTTTACCATTCGGCCACTACTCTCTAAACCCTATCGACCAGTAAAACCTATTCTTCGTCCTCTACCTTCTCTCCTTTTTCCTTTCCGTAAAGAAGAGGGGACATGGCAAGCCCAATGCCATGTTCCCTCTTTTTTACACTAATATGAAATGGCCTTGACCTATATTTAAACTATATAAATGAGAATAAACTATTCTATGGATCAGTATTTTTACATGCGGTGTACAAGCAACATCTGAAGATGGAAAGTGTGAAGGACAAGATTGTAAATGAACTACATAAACCAGCACGAAGAAGATTTCCAAGAAGAAGTACAATCATTAAAGGAATGAATGATCTTTATCAAGCTGATCTCATTGAAATGATACCGCACAGTAAATTAAACAAAGGATTTAAATATATTTTAACAATTATAGACTGTTTTACTAAAATAGCTGACGCTTTACCATTGAAGGATAAGACTGGTAAAAGTGTTACAAAAGCTATGGAAACCACAAGTACAAAGAATAAATTTAAAATTAAACATCTACAGACCGATGATGGAAAAGAATATTTTAATAAAGACTTTGGAGCTTTGATGATGAGAAATATCAAATAAATCATTATTCTACAAATTCTGAAGTTAAAGCTTCAATAATTGAAAGATTCAATAGAACATTAAAAGGTGCGATGTATAAACAATTTTCAAAACGAGGATCATACGTGTGGTATGACATATTACCACAACTTATAAAAGAGTATAACAACAAATATCATCGTACCATTGGAATGAAACCTATCCAGGTAAAATAGTGCTAATGCCAAAATTGTATTACAACGCATTAAAAATAATACAACACCGAAATTGGAAAAATTGCAACCAAAGAAGTTCAAGGTCAACGATAAAGTTCGTATAAGCAAAATACAAAGGTGTATTTAGTAAAAGATATCTACCAAATTGGACTAATGAAGTATTTACAATTTATAAAGTGCAACCAACTATACCTGAAACCTATTTATTAAAGGATAACAAGGGTGAATTACTTCAAGGTGGATTCTACGGACACGAATTGTTGAAAATCAACAGTTGGTGATGTATATCTTGTCGAGAAGATTTTACAAAAGGAAAAAGGATATGGTTAAAGTCCGGTGGTTAGGTTTGATAAAAGTGAAGACTCTTGGATTCCTTTAAAAGACTTAGTATAATTGTTTAATAGCTCATTGTGTGTTTAACCTTTATACAAGATGGAGATTGTACAACAAAAAGATCGATTTAATATCAATAACATTGATGAATTGACAGTTGACAATGATAAGTTAAATCATGGAAAACATGGTGAATTACTACCAAATACGATAAGATGTCTAATAACTGGTCCTTCAAATTGTGGAAAAACTAATGTTGTTTTTAACCTTATAACTAATCCTAAGGGATTGCGTTTTAACAATATATACATTTTTTCAAAATCATTGCAACAAGCAAAATATCAATTATTGGATAAAGTACTTGCAAATGTACCTGAAGTGAAGTTTTACAAGTTTAATGCCAGTGAAACAATTATGCAACCAAATGAGGCAAAACCATTTTCTATTTTTATATTTGACGATGTTTCTTGTGAAAATCATGACACAATAAGGAATTATTTTGCTATGGGAAGACATCATAATATTGATAGCATTTATATTGGTCAAACATACAGTAAAATTCCAAAACAACTTATAAGAGACAATGCAAATATGTTGATCATCTTCAAGCAAGATGAAACAAATTTAAAGCATATATATAATGATCATGTAAAATGCGGATATGCCATTTGAAACATTTAAAGAGATGTGTGGCAAAGCATGGAATGAGAAATATAGCTTTCTCGTTATTATGAAGGAAGAAGATATTAAAAATGGTAGATATCGTATAGGGTTGGATAAATTTGTATTTATGCGTTGAACTACCGATGCTACATCTAGTTACACGTTGAACTTCACAGTGTAAACATGGTGAATCAAGAAAAACTAATTGAAAGAAATAAAATCACTCAGTGATTCTATTAGGATGAAGAATCGTGCATTGAGGATGGGTTTAAGTGAAAGAGAAGAATTTCTAGAGACTACATTTAAACCTATTACGGAACCTTTAAAACAGATATCAGAAACTATTGGTAAACCTCGTTATGAAGGAGATGTTTTACTACCAGTTCTAACAAGAAGTACAAGCATTAAAAAAAGAAGAAGATGATGATTCATACACAAGTGCTAGTGAGCAAGAAAAAGCAAAAGAAGAAGAAGAACCAATTGTTGAAAAGGGAGAAGAACAGCCAATACCTGAAGCTGAACAATCTATTCAAATTTAACTCAATTGAGTAGCGATAATATTACAGACATGGACCTCTTGGAAGAAAATATATAATGAAAATGCTACATGACATGAAATCAAACCCGAATTTGAGTAGATCACACATATACGGAGCAAGAATTGATGGGAATGAATTAAAGATTGGTGATTCAAAGCTTGAAATAACTCAAGACGATTACATCATTATTGGTGAGCATAGATATAAAGGACAAAAGATTATATGAATTAATTTTTAAAAATATACCACTAAGATATTCATCCAAAGATTTAAGTGTTTTTAAAGAGATTTTACAAAATACTAACGCTCATAAGAGAAACTACTTAAAGGATGCAATGATTAATCGTTCACGTGCAACAAAATATAACATTGTTATAAAAAAGTTGTTTCCTCCACGAAAATTGCCCACTATTACGTACTGCTCCAGCGGTGAGACAACCACTGAAAAGAAAATCTTTATCACTTATGGATTTATCACTTCTTGAACAACATGGTAAAAAGAGTAAAGGAAGATACTTCAACCTCTGGTAAAGGATTGTGATGAAAATCTATACAATACAAATGTGATTTACTACAACGACATCAATAAATTTGGTTGACCGAATGAGACTATTGCATGAAGCCATGGAAGCCGGTCATACGGGTTTGAATAATGAATGGGTGGCTCTAGTTGATGAACTTAGGAATCGTGGTATAGTTGTATAATTGTCCGCGGATATAAAAGAGTTGCAAGCGTTAAGACGTATCAGTTCTAACATGAGCGTCGACAAGTTCGGACGGTACTCCGCGTTAGGAGTGCAAGTTGGAGAAGACAGAAAAAGAAGTGGATTACCGCAAACACCTGAAGGTGACTATAGCATAAGTAATAAACGTTTAAAACTAGTTAAAGATCCAGAAGAAGATACTGATGGACCAATTTGAAGACAGTAAAAGAAGCTACTTCAACATCATTGAAATTACATAAGAATACTTTACGATGTTAAATCACATAGAATAATTAATGTTGGTAGAACCAACTGAAGGTTCTGATGCAATTACTAAAGAGTACTCTTATCATCTGAACTTTCAAATACTTTAAAATTGCAATGGAGGTAACAACTTAAAAGATGGACAAACGTATGATGCTGGAAATTATAGAATAACCAACATGGGAAATCCCAAAAATGATAAAGATTCAGTTAATAAAGAATATTTACATTCTATAATACCGGAAAAAAACTGAACATGGATTTTCTTTTTATAAAATTTATTATAAATGACATTGGATACCCAAAGGAAGACGGTGATGCTGTAAACCTAAAATACATCAAGGACAACTGTATTTTACAAGATGTTAATGGAATCGATTGTCATGGTAAAATATTGACAAATGTAAAGTTTGGTTCTCAACCAAAAGATGCTGTTACTATGGAACAATTATCTAAAGAGTTAAAAAAGGAAACATCAAATTTTGTAAAACATGAAGATGCCGTGTTAAAGCGGGGAGATAAATTTATACATGGGAAATAAAAAGTTTGATGTTAATGCAAAGGAGAAAAATGATGAATGGGATGCAGGACATAAAACAATAACAAATGGAAGATTTGGTATAAAAGATTCAGATGTACCTCTTATGGTACAAACATTAATTGCAAAGTGGTGGTAGATACATACGATGGTCGTAATAGAAGAATAAAAATATTTATCCTGGTTATGAAGAAGATGATTGTGTTACATTGAAACAAACAGATAACTTGGGATAAACACTTTGGACCAAATATGATGCAAAGATGAAGAAAATAATTAATATTTTACCAGGTGAAGATTCAAATGATGCTGCTCTACTATTGGACAAGTCATAACAACATCAAAAAGTGATTCAACCGCATTATACTTGTAATGATAAACGTATCTATGCAGTTACAAGATCCTCAACATCCCAGAAGATGCTGTAACTTTAGATTGTTTAATAAGAATAGTGGGTAATTTACTATTGATACCCACAATCATATAGCTAGTACAACGAGTCATGTGATGATTCAACCCGATGAACGAGAAGCTTGGATTAAAAATAGAATTATAAATCAGTATATAATTAATTTGAATAACTAAGTCTTTAAATATAAAAGATTTTGCACAAGTTATTCATTTGTGTAAAGTATCTCGTGGAGTAAACACGCCAGTTATATAAGACAACATAATGAAGACCGTATCGCTCAGTCATCGTCAAGACAGGCGGCAAGAGAGGACGTGGTATAACATCAGCTGCATTATCCCTAGCTCAGACGGATTCCAGTTGGTGCTGTTGTAAATCGAACGATAGACGCTTTACCATACGAATTACATCCTGCCCGGAGGTTTATCAATATTGTGGACCTGGAACTAAGTTGGCAAAGCGTTTAGCAAGAGGAGATCCTGGAATTAATAAATTAGATCAAGCTTGCAAGGAACACGATATAAGCATATTCAAAGTATAAAGATTCAACAAATAGATCAATAGCAGATAAAATTCTAGCGGAAAAAGCTTGGCAAAGAGTAAAATCAAGTGACGCAAGTATTGCAGAAAAAGCATCGGCTTGGGGCAGTAACTACAGCCTTGAAGACGAAAGCAAAGTTAGGTGGTAGGAAACGTCGCAGAGGAAGACCTGCAAAGAAAGGCGCTCCCAAAAGAGTGGAAACATTAAAAAAGGACGTCGTAGAACTCATAAGGCAAATGTAAAGAAGACTTCTGTTTGGCAAATGGTAAAAAATGGAGCAGGTTTATACTAAGACCATACCGTGTGTACTAAATAAGAAGAGTCAATTGATAATTCCAAATAAAGCCTTAACAAATCATCAGTTAAATGATTATGTGAAATGTTTGAAAATACCATTCTTTCGAGGAGTTTTTATGAAAGATGCATTACCAACTAAAATATGGAAAAATGAAACTGGAATAGTAAATTTGGATTCCACCTTATGGTCCAGGTACTCATTGGGTATGCTATAAAAAAGCTTGGACAAACCGTTTACTACTTTGACAGTTTTGGCAATCTACACCGCCAAAAGAACTTCAACATTATTTTCGAAACTCAAAAAACATTTTTTACAATTATCAAAAAAGAACAACCTAACAATACTGAAATATGTGAGGCATTTATGTTTGGAGTTTCTAGCAAAAGTGTCAGTCAGCTTTAAGATGTCATCGTATACAGTGTCATTGAGTGGAAATTCATCCACATTGAAAAGTACGCTGTTCCCAGCATTGCGTCTATCCAAGGAACGATTATGGGAAGACGGCATGTACTTGATTTGACTACCTACAACTCAATTCCCAATGTTACGGAAGGGAAGAACAATTTACTACATTATTATGAAACTAAGGATGCTGCAGGAAAATACTCAGAATTGAAAATAATTACATTTCCTACTGGAGCTTATGAAATTGATGATATAAACCAATTATTACAGAAACAACTCGGAGAAGACAATATTACCGTTAAAGGAAACAATAATACTTTAAAAGCAGAAATAACTTCAAAATATTATATTGATGTCAGCTTGGAACAGTCGATTGGCTAGTTTACTTGGATTTACAGATACAAAAAAGAAAATCTTAACTCCTGGATACTACTCATATCAGGTGATTCAACTGTAACAATATTGAAAGTAAATAGTATCGATGTCACGTGCAACATTATACATGGATCGTATAGAGATGGAGTTAATCAACATATTTTACATACATTTTATCCAACAGTGGCTCCCGGTTTTAAAATTGTTGAGAAGCCACAAAACTTGATATACCTACCGTTAAACACCAGTTTCATTTCAGACATCGTACTGAACATATTGGATCAAGACGGTCATAGTGTTGACTTTAGAGGAGAAACAATTACTCTATACGGATACACATCAGAGCAGTCAACATAAAAGTCAACATGGGATTATCATTTAAACCGCAACGGAAGAGTCGGGAGCTCGAGTAGCTCGCTCAACATTGGAAGAGTTAACATCGGACAACAGTTCGTTTTCTACAGAAGATTGGATTGAAACTTAACAGCGATGGATATACCTGGATATATCTCAAGGACCAACGTTCGACGAAACACTATGGGAGACAGGAATATCACACGCACACCCTTACACTTCATCAAAATCTAAACAATAATGATGAAATAAGGATCCCCATTCAACAACAAGATATTTACACTTTACCGTGTGAAAGTTACTTGTAGCATCGAAGGACGGGTATTAAAATTGGATGGAAAAACTGCTTCAACAGTTCCTTTTATAAATAACCCGATGGCATATCTTTTTGATGAAATAAGATTATGAAATATCAGGGGTGACGGTTGATTCAACACAAAAAAGGTTGGTTTAACAACGACACTTGAAAGGATTAACATCATTAACACCGCATGAGAAGAATTCAATAGTCACCGCCGGATGGGTTGCCCCCGATAAGACACTATAACACCAGCTTCCAACGGTTCACTTTGATTTTCATGTACCTTTACGATTGCTTTTGGATTCGTCTGAAGATTACAAACGGGTAATAATAAATGTCAAACAAGAACTTAGTATTACTCAGATCTTCAACTAATAAGGACTTGATACTTGCAGACCCTGCAACTACGGAAGATAAACTGGAATGGCAACTACAGTTGGATAAGAGTTGTTTGGAAAGTACCTCATGTAAGATTAGCTGATGAATCATAGAATCCTATTATTGAGAAAGTTGTAATCTGACCGTGATATTGTGATGCCATTCCGAAGTTGGGAATTTCATGAATACCCTACACTACCTCAGACAGAACGACAAACATGGACCGTCAAGACATCAACTTACTTGGAAACGAGCAAGGCTACATAATACTCGGTTTTCAAACTAAGCGAAAAGATGTTATCACTGCAAATGCTGGTCAATTTGATCACTGTAAAATAAAGAATTGTAAAGTTTTCCTAAACTCTCAATTCTTTCCCTATGACAATTTGAATGTCATGTTCAGCAAAAAACGTTTTTCCATTTTATACGATATGTATGCAAGATTTCAATCATCATATTATGGAAAAAACTAATACACCACTATTATCACCTGACCAGTATTATTCCAAGGCTCCAATAATTGTAATCGATTGTTCAAAACAAAATGAATCGGTAAAATCATCAAGTGTGGATATAAAAAATTGAAATGGAATTTGAAGAACCAGTAGCGGATGGAACTTCGGCATACTGTCTAATTCTACATGATAAAATAGTTACTTACACACCGCTGACCGGAATTGTTGAAGAATGTACTTTAAGAAGAATTGTACAACGACTGCAAATTTTTGAGGTTAGAATTATCTGCTTCAATTTTGAGGTTAGAATTTCATTTGTGAAAGACAAGTTGAAAACAAACAATTATGTAATTGTATAAATTTCAAGGATTTTACGAAAAATATAAAAGCGAGAAAATAATTAGTGGAAACTCTCATTCTATCTTCAACCGTCGTATGGGAAACATCATTCGCAAGATGAATTCTACTAACGGAGAAGAAAATACACCTCTAATGGATGATAATAGTTCAGATATAGAAAAAACAAGTTGAACGAGAAATGGACGAGTTCCTAAAGTTTAACAAACATAAGAAGAGAGAAGAAGAAGCCTGAAAAAAGAAGTAAAAAGAAGAAGGTTGAAGTTAACATTACAACCAATATTTTAACAGAAGTATTTCTTCGGATATCTACCCAATTTCTTCATGCATGACAAAAAGTATATCAGTTGGAATTTTAAAATCAATGGATTATTCACCAATTGTTATTTTAAATCATGGAAACAAAATGGTTACTTTCAGATGAAACTACTTGGGAATCTCTCATGAAACATTTACATCTTTTGGAGTGCTATTTAAGTAACAACACATTTGGAAGAAGAACAAGATTAAGTTTATTGGAATCAAATATTGAAGTTGATATAGTAAAACATCGTGGAGGACAAATTGTTCGCTTCAGAGATTTAACTACCCGACAATGTTAAATTATATTTTACTAAAGAAAGAATTTTACACTTTTAAGTTGTACTACCGGTCCCGTCACCAGATATTGAAACAACTAATATTTTCAAGTGCAATAATTAAAGACTATCTAATCGATACATTGGACAAACAACCTTTTGTTCCAATTGTTATACGGTCCCGTGGATACTTCAATCTTTAATAGACATACCTCAAGAAGTTGAAATGTGGAGACAATTAAACAACTATCACACCAATTTTAATATCGATGAAGTGGCACAAGAAGTGAAAGAAGAAGAACAATCCTGTCTGTTATAAACGTCGGCTCATTCAATTTTTAAGTCAGTTGTTAATAAGACTTCATCATGAATAAACGGGTTTCGTTTTCTAATGCACCACACATAATGGAAGTTAAAAGAGGTATAATTGACTTTCAAGCTTTCCGAGGAAATGATGGTAATATAATTATTAAAGAATTAGTAATCTTGGACATGAACACATCAGTAGTTTATCATTATTTGTTCAAACCTCCAGTACCATTTAATAGAACTAACAACTAAAGCTAAAGTTACAAACAAATGGTTGAACAAACATTTTCACAACTTAAGATGGGATGAAGGTTTCATTAATTATAACATGATGCCGCACATTATGAATCATTATTGCAAAGAGTTTAAAATTATCTACACAAGAGGATTGGAAAAAGCAAATTGGATACAATCATTTACAAGCAACGAAGTGATTAATGCAATAATTGATAAAGATTTCCAATGCTACTTCAACGAACTTTGTATTTCATCAAAAAGTTTTAAACATCGAAGGTCGCAGTGCGCTTTAAAGAATGCCTACCGCTTGAATAGTTTCCTTCAAAAAAGTGGTGGGGGTAGTGTCGACTATAAAAGTGAGAGCGCTACCATGACACAGCATGAGTATTACTCGAACCTCCAAAGAGACAACATCTCCAACGGACATTCTTATTTACAAGAAAATTAACAATAACATCAAGATGGCATCGCAGAACTTACTTCAAAATTTGGTCGATCAGTTCAACGCTCATTCTTAATCATCAATTCTACCTACGAAGAAATGTTCTGAACTAAAAGAAGAAAAACATTACATCATTCATACGATCAAGAAGATGGAAACTTCAGTAGGTGATGCTATTAATTGCACATTGAGCGAGGCACCGTATACAGTTGGTGACGAACCGAAGTTTCAAATCTTCCTACCTACACGTTTTGTACAACTTCTTCAAAATGAAGATCTTCGTGTAGTTCAACCCGGTGCACTCTATTTGGTTTCGCACGGACCAAGTGGAAATAACTCTACTAAACTTACAATTCATGTAACACCTAATATTGATTAGTTTGTACATAACATTGTAAATATTTGTTTGTAATTGTTTCTCAATAAATATGATATAAAACAAAAAAATAAAAAGCAACATATTGTAATGTCTTTGTACATTACAATATGTTGCTTTTTTAAAAATTCCACGGAATGACCTTGACCCAATTTTGTGTGATGATAAAAGCAGAAATCTACTTGTGAAGTTCATCAGTCTACGACTACCTTTCGTACCGTACACATCTCGCTCACTCTATTGCTTAATATAAAAAACTAAATATGTCTCTCAAAGTCAAGTGTGCATCTTACGATACCAACACCATTACAACTTTTGAACAACTCGAAGATTTAACCAACGAAATGCGAGTTTTACTTACCGGTGGTTATCACTTAACTGTTGATGTTAGTGCTACTAATACAAGGATGTTCACTAAAACAAAATATTGCGATGATGAAATATTTATTTCTACACAACCTACAACTTCTTCATCGCCTACTGGTCAACATAACATCAAGTTCCAAAAATATTACCAATGTTGAATAACTTTTGACAAACAAAACTACAACTAAAGAATCACGTGTTGAATGTGAGTTAATAAAAAGGATGTAATATTTGAATAAATAATCATTTGCTTCTCAGCTCTCACCACGACAAGACCTATTTAAGAAAATGTTGTACAGAATGATGATTCAACTTGATGGAAAAATCTATGGAAAAGATTACAACACTGTTGAACAAATGACTAAAGATATAGATGTATTAGCTAAAGAAGGATACCAAGCTAAATTAATTTTGAAATTTCCTGAAGTACATCCGCTATCAATAGAAGAACTAGTTGCTATGGCTAAAGCTGAGAAAGATAAAAAGTCTGAAGAAAACAAAGAGAAACAAACTTCTTAAGTATCAACATTCCTTACATTAGTAAGGTATAATTTTTTAAAACTCCATTTGGATGACCTTGAAATTACCCCCACCACTTTTCATAGTATATAAAACTCGCTATTCAACACTATACACTCTTATTCTTTCACTGGACTCCGCAGCATCAACATGGAAGAGCAAAAATACAAGTACAAACCTCATTACTGTTGTGAACAACAGTGTACAGATTTAGGACCAATGATGGTGGATGGGTTAGCTTGTATTAAATGTGAATTCTTCGGATCTTGTTATTGCAAATGCAAAACAAAACAACTACCACCACCGGAATTGCGAACTTTCAAATTTTACAAATCAAGATATTTTCATACATGTTGTCCTCAAAGATGTTTCAAATTTCACCCTCTAGATCTTGCTCATTGTCAACACACCAAGTCTCATCAAGATGATTTTTGTACACATATGATAAAAAGATGTAAATACAGATCAGATTGGTATTCCGATCCTGTAGAACCATCAAATGTGTAATTTCAGTTTTACACTCTTTTTTAAAACTTCATTTGGATGACCTTGAGATTTCCCCCACCACTAGTTCTAATTTTTATATAATATTAAATCATTCCACTTCCAACACTCTAACTAACAACATGGAAAACAAATTTATCAAGTTTGAACATATAATAACTGACAGGGAGGAGATGGAAGAATTGTTTCAAAACTTACTTTCTATCATTGACGAATATCCTATAAGATGGTTCAGAATTGTAGTTCAATATTTAAATCCTGGTGAATTGTTTTCTTCATCAAGTGAAGAAGATGAAACAACTACTTCGGTTCAAATAATTGAATTAAAAGACGAAGAAGAAGAACTAAACATTTTATTCAATCATAAGCTCAAGGTTCCCCATATAAAAGCCCCCTCCCTAGACAGCCCCCCTCCCTAGATGCCTGCTCAAGGTCACCATTATATAAGCCCCCTCCCTATGCGCCGATCCTCATTCCATCACCAACTCTCCAACAATGAACAACTCTCCATTGGCCCGAATGAATTCTAGTTTTGAAATAAACTCTAAAGAAGAGTTACAAGACATTTTTAATATTTTACAAGAACTTGTAGATAATTTTACAACCATCAAAATGAATTTGGAAATAACATACGATTGTCCTATTTGTGATAAGGTTGAAAGTTCGGACGAAGACAGTTTACTAAATCTAACTCCTGCACCATCTGACACTACTGATGGTAATAATTAAGAGCAACGTCTTCCCCCCACCACTTCTTTATTTAACTAACATTTCTCCCTTTCACTTCTCATTCCGTCTTCAACTTCTGAACTATCAACATCACTAAAATTTCAAACACTAACACAATCATGATGGATATGATGGATGAAGTTCCCTTCGTAACTAGAATGGAAGAGGATAAATTGAAATTGGAAATTAAACGATTGGAAATGGAACGGGAAAACCAACTCGAAATGTTACATTTGTTCAAGCTTTTCAAATACATCATCTGGGGACTCTGCATTTACCTTCTCATCGTCGTCGGTGTTTGCATTTACAACTCTGTAATTCATCACAAAAGTTCAACTTGTTTAAACTCTGCTGTTGCACATTAATTGTATGTTCACTAATAAAATTCAAAAGTTACTTCAACCTATCCTACTATCACCAACTAGTTCAACTTAGAACTATTTCTGGTGGTAGTTGGATAGGCTTTTTTAAAACTTACTCTGGATGACCTTGACATACTTTCCAGATCCCATTTATAAATTTGAATTTCAGTTTTAAACTAACTTTTAATTTTGTTCAACTATTAAGAGTTTTGTTAACACTGTCAAATTTCAGTTTTCAACTAACTTTTAATTTATGTACACTTTTAGTTCAACCCTAGTTACTTTATTCGCAAATTCAGTTTAACCGACCACCAACGCTATCGCCATCTCCACCCCAATATTTCAACATTTCTGCCCCCAACACTTGCCCGAACATCTGCCCATAGGGGCAGCTGCCCGGACAACTGTTCGGTTTTAAAAATATAAAAGAAAGGTAAAGGAGTGGGGGTGGCGCATGCTCACCAATGCAAAACTAAGGTTTGAGGTTAGAATTATCCATGGCGGCCGCCATGTCTAGTTCAGTTTCACCACATAGAGTCGGCGACCGGTTATTGGTCTAAAGGAGTGGGGGAAGGGGTGGTGGGGGGAGGTTGCCGTTTTATAAGCCCTCTCCCTAGGCGGCGTTTCTCATTCGATCGCCAACTTTCAAACGAGAAACACCTCTCCCATGGCACGAATCAATTATCCCGCTATCACCAACTACTTCAACTTAAAACTATTTCTGGTGATAGTTGGATGGAATTTTTAAAAACTTACTCTGGATGACCTTGACGTATTTTCCACATCCCAGTTATAAGTTTGAATTTCAATTTTGAACTAACTCTTAATTTTTCTTCAACTGTTAGAGTTTCGTTAACACCAACGAATTTCAATTTTAAACTAACTTTTAATTTTATGCTCAAATTCACTTCACCCTAACGCCAACACTATCGCCATCTCCACCCCGACCTATATGGCATAACATATAACTACAGCATCTCATATATACCCTCTAACCCCCACCGGAAGCTATGTGACATGGCAGCTGGCACCAGCTGCCACGGCACGTGGCTCGGGGGGCAGCTGGTCTGTGCCAGGAGTGGCTTTTTCCCACTACTTTTGTGTCCACAGTGGTGGTTTTTGGGGCTTCAATCGGCCCGAAACCTGGAGTAGGTAATCATGGATGGGCAAGTGTGGAGTAGATAAAATCTTAACATCTCTTTATATAAATAGAAGTTGGGTTTTGAATGTTGTAGGATATAACAAGTTGTTTAAGTATTCCCAGAAGTCAAAATCTCTCCAACCATATACTTGATTGAAAGCTCTTGATGATAGATGACCTTCTTCAACTATTTAAAAAATAGATTCGTTTGAAAACTGCTGTGGTGGCTGAAAAGTCGGGTTTCCCTCTTTAGTTGCAGTCTAGGGTTTCAAGGGTGTATCTGATCTGAAATCTGAAGGAAAATCGTTTTGCGGGGAATTAAATTATCCCAACTTTTGTATTTGAGGTTATTTGAAGTTATCTTTGGCCGTATTAAACTAAATCACTTTAAAGTTGGAAGTTCGCTTTTGAATTACGGATGTAACACAAGTGGTCTAAGGATTCCCGGAAGTGAAAACCCCTATACAACTATATACTTGATGGAAAGTTCTTCACGACAAAACTACAGAAAAAATGGCGATATCCTCCCGGGACGGTAACCTAAAGATTGAAGTTACCATGTTAATCTTATGGAAGCAACAATTATGGAGATAAACACATAATTACATTTAGGAATATTAATTTATAAACAGTTGTTTTCATTAAAGTATGAGGAGAGATTGGTAATAAAAAACGAGTGAGCGTGACGAACGAGCTCACCTGAAGGGAAAAAATCCTCCGGTTGGCATAACAATTTGAGTACCGCTGCGAAGCACGGGTAAGTCAGCGGGTAAGTGGCTTTTTAAAGCAATGATGAAACACTAAAAACCAAAATATCTAAATTATCTCAGGACACACGGTATATTTAATATTAACTAAGGTTAGTGTCGGTTGGGTAAAAATTAGGAAACCAGAATCCATTAATCAAAGCTGTTATTAGAAAGGAATGATTACAAGAGATTTAAATAAATAGCACCGCTAACTGAATGCCGGACCACAAAAAAGATGTTGCAAAAAATTGTTGAATTACTTCTTGATTACCAATAAACGTGGTAGTGCTATAACGCCGGACGAAATAAAAATACTCACAATACTCGTTATATCTTCTCTTACACTTTGATAACACTGAAAGAAATTTTTAGACGTTTTGGCGAAAATTCACCTTCATTTAACGAAACGGAACCCCTAAATTTGGGACGGCGATTTGTCTGGTAACTTTAGCCAAACAAATTTCGCTAAAACCATTTCGGTAGACTACCGAAACGTTTATGCCATAATAGCAGTATTAAATTCGAAGATCTGCATCTACATTATCGCTAGACTAGGGGAACATCAGCCGGCAGAGCGATGGAGCGGTATGGCAACCTTAGCCAAACATTTCGTCTAATTTAGCGATTCGCCAGCAGTTGAGGCAGCGAGCGGTGGTAGCTACTGCAGTTGATCGTTTAGTCTAGTTTAGCGAAATGCTTGCAGCTGAGATAGTGAGCGGTGGTAGTGGCTACTTTAACAGAACGTGTCGTCTAGTTTAGCGAAATGCTAGTCGCTTAATGAAGCCATCTTTGACTTCAGTTCTTGAGGGCCGCCAAGACTTGCTTACACTGCTGTCATGATATTTCTTCTTTGAAAAAGTATTAGGTCGCATTAATTGGGGGGGATTGACGATGCTGTATATGTTGATAATTCTTCTTTCAGATCTGTAACAAAAAATATCCATATGTGTAATACATTTTTTGAACATAGACCCACAGAAATGACAAAAAAGAACACAACATAATATTATTTTACATTTCTGTGCACATTAAATTGATTAACATCAGTACCACAATAATCCAAACTAATTACAGTTCAATCTTGATAATCAGACACATATGGGGGAAGTCGCCAAAATAATCCCTTCGCCACATGCCCACTTAGAATGTTAGTCTTGTTAGACTTTCATCTCATTCAAAATAAACAAATAGTGCTGTCAGCCAACAAGTTACCAGAAAATATACAAATAGGTACCATAACTTATGTTTCTAGGTTGGTTTGGGAAGTTTGCATAACAACCTAACTTTGGTTTGGGAAATATTGCAACCACAACTTGCAATTCAACCAACTAAATAATAAACTATGTGTAAAAAACCATGTAATGCTCACCTCTGAAATTTGGGATGAATTCCTCCAAACCCCAGGCTTTCAGCAAATCTTCCGTGTCTACATCCATGTTGTCGCCGTCGTCGGTTACGGCTCAACAACTGCCAAAGGGCGAGAGACACAGCTTGTGCGCATGCGCACTTATGGGGGTGGGGCCGAGATTCAAGCATTCGTTTCGCTAACCTGCCTAACTAGACGGTAGGTTTTAGTCTAACGTTACCGATAAATACCTGTCAGAGTCTTAATTTTGTTGGTTCTTATCTTGTTAACTTACCGTTACCTGTCTTGCGGTTCCTGGTGTACGATGACGTTATATTAAAGAGTCTATATTAGATGAAGTATTGATTTGAGTCTCTTAAATTATAATCAGGTTCACCAGGTTGATGTAATTTGAACACTTTCTTTTGATGGCTTTATTTCTCCAACCGCAAGAAACACATTTTTTTCTGATTTAAGAATCCGTTGCTCAAATTTACTGTTACCGTTTCGCTATTATGAACGCATGATTTTAGCGAAAATCACTTCCTTTTTTTAAAGAAACGGTTCCGCTGATTAATAAAATTAGTTTTGGTATTATACTATTATTTCGGCTAAATAAGCGAGAACCCCCTTTAGCGACCCAGTTTCGCTAGAAAATACAGTGTCTTTTTTCTCCGTGAACGCGTGAATGCTGGGAAATATAAATTAAAATCGTATAACAGACAACATGAAAATAGAATAAAAATTGTTAAAACGGATATTGATTTCCACTTACAAAGCATATAAGAAGAAAAAATTAATAAGAATAATTGCTCCAGAAAATTAATTCCCTGGAAAAATCCATACAAAGTAAAACAAGGAGATGGACACAACTCGAATAAAATTATATCCCTTTATTTTGGAAAATAAGACTAATTACTCTAGAAAATTATTTCCCTGGAAAAATTCATACAAAGTAAAACAAGGAGTTGGGCACAACTCGAATAAAATTATATCCGTTTATTTTGGAAAATAATCAAACAAGTTCAATACAATAGTTGTCTGCAACGAAAGGTTGATTGTACAATAAGCAACATATGCTAATTAATTATTAAGTAACATATTTAGTTAAATAAAGTGTACATCAATAATATGTGCAAAGTTTACTGTTGATCACATTTTTAGTTTAATCACATCATAGTTTTCAATTTATTTACACAGGAAAAGTTTGACCGCGATTCATTTTTGTACGGGCAAAAACTATGGATTTTCTTTGAGCGAAACCAATAATTGATAAATGCATACTTTTCGGTGTTATTTTGTTACAGTGTTTGAATACATGTGAGTCTTAGGAATTTAAATATATTCTGTCAAAACGCTGATAAAAAATGAACATAGGACACTGAAACACAAAAAGAAAACAATTCAAATGAAATAAACGAAGGCTTGGAATGCAGGTGCAGGGTGTATGGTCGCTGGTGTATGCGCCGCGCCGTGACGTGACAGTGTCCAAGGCCACCGCGCGGCCTTGCCCATGCGCACATCACACAACACACCCACAGGCATGCGCAATGCAAGGCCCCGCCCCTCCGGCCGTCGCCGCCGCGCCGAACCGAACACCGACGCGTCTACGCTCATAATAGTAGTTTTCATTACGAGTCATCTTCACCCCTGTGCCAGTAGCCCATTGTTGCACAGTCGGCAATGTTAAGCATACGGCTTTTAATGCAAAACATGGTATTTGATTCCCCTGTTTCGGACGCCGTTTTTCAACTGATTTTCTTAAAACTTGATAAGTATTTGGTTGAATAGTTATATTAGGCTTATAGTTATACCTCGACATTTTTAAAAGTCTACAAATATTACTAGGGAAAATCGAGTTACTTTGCGATGTCACAGAGAGTACTATTTGTTAACTTTTCAACATTTCGAGGTATGAGAAGCCTAATATAAACTATTGAACTAAACAACTACCAAGTTTAAAGAAAATCGGTAGAAAAACGGCGCCCTAAACAGGGGAATCAAATACCATGTTTTGCATTAAAAGCCGTATGGTTAACATTGCCGACTGCGCAACAATGGGCTACTGGCACAGGGGTGAAGATCACTAGTCTCGAAAGTGACTTATTGCGGGGAGAGATTGCATTATTGG
>JAQYXR010000183.1:0-158820 GCA_030545055.2 Neoaliturus tenellus
ACAAATTATTAGACTAAAGTGCATTTTTCTGAAAAATTACAAATAACTCATTTAAAACCTCGTTGTACGGTAACAAAATTGTATGTTTTACATATACAATGTTTCCTAGCATTAATATTGTCATTTTAATATGTTAGGTTGGTAGTATTGCATACGTAACAGCAAGGCTGGCAGAAAAAAAAACAGCTGTTTACTATTCATTGTTGTTTAGCTTTCATTTCACTTATGTATGGAAGTATTTCTCTGTTTACTTGCATTGGTACAGTAACATTTCGAATAATTACACGTTTTAGTTGTGTTTTATAGTGTTTAATACGTGTTTTAAGGTAACATTTAAAGTTAAATAGCCTATTAATAATTCACAAGGTGCGCATATTCAAATTTTGAGGTTATGGGGAAGAAAAGTGATCTTACACCAAGAAAAACTGCCCAAGTAAAGATACTTTTAGAAGAAGATCGATATTCCCAGTGTGAAATAGCAGCAAGAATAAACATATCTCAGAAATCTGTTAGCAGAATCAAAAGGAGCCTAGAAATTAATGGTGATTTTGGACCGAATCGGGTTGGAAAATGCGGAAGAAAGAAGAAAATTGATGACAGAATGAGAAGAACACTTAAGAAAATTGTAGTTACTGATAGAAGGAAGACTAAGAAACAGTTAGCTGAAGATTTAAAGGATTATGGGGTCACAGTTTCCACAAGGACAATTAGGAGAACGCTGAATAGCGAAGGACTCATGGCCCGCAGGCCAAGGAAAAAACAAAAAATAACCCCTAGCATGGCTAAAAAGCGTCTGGAGTGGGCAAGAGGCCTTAAACATTGGACTGAGGATGATTGGAAAAAGGTAAGTGACCTTTTAACTCACAATACACACATTATAATGTCACTTGAGTTACCGTTAGGGGTTTTTACCTAGGCCTACCCTATTCAGCCATGAAGCCGGAGCAATATTGTTTGTACCAATGCTAGGCCTATTACTGCTAGGCCTACAGCTACGTGGCCTGCATACTGTACAAATTATAGCTTTTCTTTTTTTTACAGGTCTGCTTTTCGGATGAATCAATTTTTCAAGTTTGTAGCCAGACCTCTCAGTATGTTAGAAGACGGCCAGGTGAAGAATTTAATGCTGACTGTGTTAGGCAAACAGTAAAACACCCTACACAAGTAATGGTGTGGAGTATCATATCTGCTAAAGGACCTGGAAGGCTTTACATTGTTGAGGGCACCATGAAATCAGTTCAGTACCTGCAAGTTTTAAAGACAAAACTGTTGCCTCAAGCTAAAGAATGGTTCCCGGATGGAGAATTCATCTTCATGCAAGACGGAGCTCCATGTCATAATGGCAAAATTATCAAGGAGTTTTTCAAAAAAGAGGAGCTAAGCGTTCTGCCATGGCCTGGAAACAGTCCTGACATGAACCCTATAGAAAACCTGTGGGCGATTGTGAAACAGGAAATGCGCAAAACCAATATAACAACAAAAGTTCAGCTTATAGAAACTCTTATTCAAGTTTGGCATCACAATGAAGAAATTCAAAATAACTGTTCAAACCTTATTGCCAGCATGCCAAACAGACTAAAAATGCTTATTAAGAACAAGGGAATGCATACAAAGTACTAAAACCATAAGTTTGTTAAACATTATGTTTCAAGTTGTACAGACGTATTAAATATGCTAAAAAAACTACCTTAGTCTAATAATTTGTCCCCCCTCTGTACATTTGAAAAAGTTCATCATCAATACCGTATCCCTTTAGTTGTGTATGCGGACTTTGAATCAACACTTGTTCCTGTTGAAGATGGAAATTTAGAAGCTAGAAAAAGTGTGAAGTATCAAATGCACAAACCAAACAGTTTTTGTTTAATGGTCAAATCAACATTATCAGAAGAAAATTAAACAGATATGGATTAACTTCGAAACCTCTAGTATACCGTGGTGAAAATGCGGAAAAAATATTTCTTGATAATTTATATTCAATAGCTGGAAATGCACAAAGATTATATACAAATATTGTACCAATGAATCCGATGGACGAAGAAGAAGAAATTCAACATGAAAATGCGACTCGCTATTTCTTGTGCAAAAATGATTTTACTATTGAGAATTATAAAGTTGAAGATCACGACCACCTCACAGGTTATTACAGAGGTGCTTCTTGTAATAAATGCAACTTGAGCTATTGTTTACCACTATTTATTCCTGTGGTTCTGCATAACCTCAGTGGGTACGACGCTCATTTTATAATACCTGAACTAGGAAGAGACGACGGTAAAATCGATGTGTTAGCTGAAACTTCAGAAAAGTTCATAAGTTTTTCCAAAGAAGTTGGAAACCTCAAATTAAGATTCTTGGACTCCTACCGATTTATGCCGTCGAGTTTGTCCAAACTTTCTGAAAACCTAAGGAAACAAGATTTAATCGAAACGAAGAAGATTGTAAACAACGACAAACTGGATCTGGTACTTCGAAAAGGTGTTTTCCCATATGATTACATAGACAGTTTAGAACGATTTAATGAAACATCATTACCTCCAAAAGAAGAATTTAAAAGTAAACTGTACGACATGGATGTATCTCAAGATGATTATAATCACGCATGCAAAGTATGGAACGAATTAGGATTTAGAACATTGGGAGAATATTCAGATTTTTATGTTAAACTAGATGTGACTTTATTATGTGATGTGATGGAAGAATTTAGAAATACGTGTTTTGCGGCATATGGATTGGACCCTCTTCATTCGTACACTTCGCCTAGCTAGCTTGGCAAGCCATGTTGAAAGAAACTACTTGTAAAATACAACTTCTTACAGATATAGATATGGTTTTGATGTTATAGTCAGGAGTTCGAGGAGGATTGACGCAAAGTGTAACACGTCATGTCAGGGCAAAGAACAAGTATTTGCCCGATTATGATGCATCAAAACCAACAACATTCCTGGGTTATTTTGATGCAAATAACTTATACGGATGGGCAATGTCGAATCCCCTTCCATATGATAATTTCAAATGGATAGACCCTGATACAATTGGAAACATAATGGATATACCGAAGCATGGTGAAACAGGTTATATTTTTGACATCGATTTTGAATATCCAGAACTTCTTCACGATGAACATTATGATTTACCACTGCTTCCGAAGACCGAAATTCCTCCAACTGGAAGATGGCCGAAATTAATGATGACTTTAACCGACAAGTCTCGGTATGTTGGACACTACTGGATGATACAACAGGCCTTAGACTTGGGATTGAGAATTACAAAAATTAATCGAGTACTACAATTCTCTCAATCTTGTTGGTTAAAACCGTACATTGACAACAACACAAGAAGAAGAGCTGCCGCTACATCAAGTTTTCAAAAAGATTTTTTCAAACTAATGAACAACGCAATATTTGGCAAGACTTTGGAAAACAAAAGGAAACATAAGGATATCAAATTGGTAACTGATCCAGTAAAATTACAGAAATTAGTGCAACAACCAAACTTTGGTACATCTGTAATTATTAATGAAAATCTAGTTCTTATTTCCATGAACAAGAAGTCAGTTAAAATGGATCGTCCTTTGTATCTTGGAATGTCAATCTTGGATATTTCTAAAACACACATGTACGAGTTTCATTATAAGAAGATGGTTAATTATTATGGAAGAGAGAACATTGGTATTGCATATATGGATACAGATTCACTCATTTACGGGATTAAAACGAATGACATGTACGAAGATCTACGCACCTTTATATATAAAGATGATTTCGACTTTTCTAATTATCCTAAGGACCATCCAAATTACGACTACGACAGAAACAAGAAAGTATTGGGAAAATTTAAAGATGAAACAAATGGTGTGCCAATGATGGAAATTGTAGCATTGATGTCCAAACTGTATTCGTTTCAACTGTAAATAAACGAAAGGAACGAACATCAAGTCACGAAGAAAGCCAAAGGAATAAAAACCTCTTTCCTGAAGAAGAACGTACAGTTTGAACATTATAAAAGATGTTTGTTTGAAAATGTTGAAACAACTGCAACATTTAACACCATAAAAAGCTTCAACCATCGTCTTTTCAGTGTGAAGCAAACCAAATCGGCATTGAGCTATAAGGATGACAAGAGATACATCCTTGAAGACAACATAAGAACTCTGCCATTTGGACATTACTCTCTAAACCCTATCGACCAGTAAACCTATTCTTCGTCCTCTACCTTCTTCCTTTTTTCCTTTCCGTAAAGAAGAGGGGACATGGCAAGCCCAATGTCATGTTCCCTCTTTTTTACACTAATATGAAATGGCCTTGACCTATATTCAAACTATATAAAAGAGAATGAACTGTTGTACGGATCAGTATTTTTACAAGCGGTGTACAAGTAACACCTGAAGATGGAAAGTGTAAAAGACAAGATTGTAAATGAACTACATAAAACTGCAAGAAGAAGATTTTCTAAGAAGAAGTACAATCATTAAAGAAATGAATGATCTTTATCAAGCTGATCTCATTGAAATGATACCGCACAGTAAATTAAACAAAGGTTTGTAATATATTTTAACAATTATAGACTGTTTTACCAAAATAGCTGACGCTTTACCATTGAAGGATAAGACTGGTGAAAGTGTTACAAAAGCTATGGAAACAACGATACAAAGAAATAAATTCAAAATCAAACATATACAAACCGATGATGGAAAAGAATATTTTAATAAAGACTTTGGAGCTTTGATGAAGAAATATCAAATAAATCATTATTCTACAAATTCTGAAGTTAAAGCTTCAATAATTGAAATATTCAATAGAACATTGAAAGGAGCGATGTATAAACAATTTTAAAAACAAGGATCATACGTGCGGTATGACATATTACCACAACTTATAAAAGAGTATAACAACAAATATCATCGTACCATCGGAATGAAACCTATCCAATTAAAAACAGTGCTAATGCTAAGGTTGTATTACAACGCATAAAAAAATAATACAACACCTAAATTGGAAAATTTGCAACCAAAAAAGTTTAAGGTCAACGATAAAGTTCGTACTGTATAAGCAAATACAAAGGTGGAAAAAGATATCTACCAAATTGGACTAATGAAGTATTTACAGTTTATAAAGTGCAACCAACTATACCTGAAACTTACTTATTAAAGGATAACAAGAGTGAATTACTTCAAGGTGGATTCTACGGACATGAATTGTTAAAATCAACAGTCGGTGATGTATATCTTGTTGAGAAGGTTTTACAAAGGAAAAAGGATATGGTTAAAGTCCGCTGGTTAGGATTCGATAAAAGTGAAGACTCTTGGATTCCTTCAAAAGACTTGGTATAGTAATTAAATAGCTCATTGCGTGTTTAACCTTGACACAAGATGGAGATTGTACAACAAAAAGATCGATTTAATATCAATAATATTGATGAATTGACGGTTGACAATGATAAGTTAAATCATGGTGAATTACTACCAAATACGATAAGATGTTTAATAACTAGTCCTTCAAATTGTGGAAAAACAAATGTTGTTTTTAACCTTATAACTAATCCTAAAGGATTGCGCTTTAACAATATAAAATACATTTTTTCAAAATCATTGCAACAACCGAAATATCAATTATTGGATAAAGTACTTGCAAGTGTACCTGAAGTGAATTTCTACAAGTTTAATGCCAGTGAAACAATTATGCAACCAAATGAAGCAAAATCATTTTCTATTTTTATTTTTTGACGATGTGTCTTGTGAAAATCACGACACTATAAGGAATTACTTCGCTATGGGAAGACATCATAATATCGATAGCATTTATATTGGTCAAATACAGTAAGATTCCAAAACAACTCATAAGAGACAATGCAAATATGTTGATCATCTTCAAGAAGATGAAACAAATTTAAAGCATATATATAATGATCATGTAAATGCGGATATGGCATTTGAGAAATTTTAAGAAATGAAAAGGTAAACTAAAAATAAAGGAATATTTAATAGTAGTCTTACTTTCAGCTGTTAACTATGAAATAATATAGTTGGTTGTTGAATTGGAATGGGATTCTGCTCATCTAGAGGATTACCTTTCTAACAGTATGTGCGGAATTTTCCTACGATGCACACGAGCTGAGAAAAAAAGGAGGAAATGAAATATGCTTGTTTAGTAATACTAGTAAACGTGTTGCTCGAAATCGAGCAATTTGTTCTCTAAATCATTGATGTCCAACCAATCAAATTGAGAATATCTGCAATCACCAAACTATAGTCCGTTTTTTTTAACCTGATCCTTCTCGAGAAAATTGGGGTGGGAGAGGGGTTTAAACTGTAAACAAAAAATTTAAACTGTAAACAACACATTTAAACTGGCGACAAACGTGTGTCGAGTATCAGTTTTCCTCAAATAACGTTTTAAATAAGTTATAATATCTCTCAGTAACTCCTAGTCAGCTGTTATATTTTTTTTAAGCCAAACCTATTCCTTGTTAAAAAGTAACAGTTCTAAAGTAAACTGATTAAAAAACAACTGCTACCAATAATATTGTAAAACTGATACACATTATGTTGTGATGTAAAATTACCAGCTGGTATGCAACAGTGAAATAAAACAAAAACAACAAAAAAACCCCCAAAAAAAAGAAAACAAAAGGCTTCAGCCAATGGGATAGTAGCAAGTATAAACAAACCCCTCCACTATCTCTCCCTCGAAGCAAGGAATCTAAAATAAATAAAGAAAAGGTAGGGGTCAAGACATGCAATGCCCTCTATGCACCAGATGTTCTTTTGCACCTATGAAATCATCATTATCATTACCAGTATTAGTAAATGGTGACGTCATAGGCGCAAAAGAACACCTGGTGCATACTGTTACTTAAATGGGAAATTTTGAGATTTCAATGGTGGATAACGCCTTTATTTTCCGTCAGATTCTCACCAGTTTTCGGTGGAAACAACTACAGACCAAGCCCTATCCAACGACACCAAAAACTTGAAAATCGGTTAAAAATTGTAGGAGGAGTTCTCAAGACAAAAAAAAACCCTTAGCGTATTAAATAAGTATAAATATAGATAATCGATAAACTTTGTAAATAATACTACAGATTGTGCTAAATACTTGTAGACTGTTTTGCCAATAAATGGTACTTGTAAAAGTTTTTATGGTAGTTCAAACATTAATACAATTTTATCCAATTTACTGGACCTGTAATACACGTTAACCTTTTTTATGAAACAAACCCCATTGAAATATCTTGTAAAAGACATTTGTAATACAGACAAATCTCCTGTAATTTGATATACAATTGTAAAACTTTATGAAACATATGATTAAAACTTTTGCCAATAATACAGGGAAGTTACCTGTATTTAGGTCGTGTAAGTTTTATTAAACAAGCTCCAGATACTATTTATTAGATGCTTACTAGATACATACATGTAGAATGCATCGCTTTTGCCAATTTTCTACTCGTTTTTTCCCCACCTAATTGTATTGTGTATAGTTTGTAAAAATCTTTATATTTTTCTCTACATTGGATTTAGTACAAATAATACACAATGTGGTATCTTAAAGCTTTGCTTTATCTCCATTGCTTAGCTAAATATTAAAAAAGTAAAAAAAAAAACAGTACATTGTATTTTAAGCCTTTTATGTTCATTTTAGAGAAATAACGATGTGTTAATAGTTGACTTGTTAACTAGTGTTTTAAGATAAAAATTGGTATGTTGCTACATTTAATTAACGTTCAACCAAGTTAAATGAATTGCTGCAAATACGGGTACTGCAACTCACTCGGTATGTAAAAAAATCTCTTTCTACAATTCAGTAGTATATAATTATAGGTTCGAGAGGAAATCACCCGTGACGTCAAAATGACGTAGAAGTCGCGTGCCTGCATTCTTTCCCCTCTTATCAGCAATTGACCCCAATTGACCTCAAATTAAAAACCAATTAGATAAGTGATATCAACATTCTTGACCTAGGGTTATCTGTTATCGGGGGGTTTTCCGACCTTGAGGTCACACGTTTGTTTACATCGCTTATCGTAGGGGTTACCCCCGAGGTCGATGATATCAATACTATTGTTTACACTTTTTGTCACCACGTGGTTTTGTTTTGATTGCTGTTTATTTATTTTTCAAACAGAGTGTGCTAGTAGTCTTGCTCGACTGTCAAGCCATCTATCGGAAACAAAATTTAACAATAATATTGAATTATTTTGAATTTTACCGAGCAAAAAGTTTCAGTAAAAAGAGATCAACTTTGATCAATGCCTTTTCCTACATTGACTTATGAAGCTAATACTTTGGCACTGTACAAAGTTGATCTCTGATAAAATCCGCGAGAAATTGACGGTTGAAATGATTTAGCGTTTATTGTCATGTTGCTGTCACGTGGTTTTAAGCTGTTTTAACAACGATTTGTGCTTTTTACAATTTATTTACTATTATTCTACCGTAGGGTGAGGATCTATTCCGTTGTAAAATAAAGTCATTATGGAGAACGAGAGGTTGTTCACAGTATGTAATAATTTTAGGGTTCTCGTGAGAGAATTCAACAAAGACACGTATATAGCTTTTGAAGTGAATGGTCAAACAATAGTGATCAACGCTGATGCTTGGGAGAAACTTAAACCTTTGCTTCATACTATAGATGAGGAATTTGTTTCGAGATTTTATTCTAATAAAGAAAAACTATTTCCGATTAGTGATGATTTCAAAGTGTTAGTCAATGAAGATGGTGAGGATATTTTTGTTAATATAAAACTGAATGATCAGGTTATGCGATTTAAAACTGAAAAATGGATCAAGTTTAAAGACATTTTCAAAAAAATTAATGAAGAATTTGATAAGCGGAATTCAAACAAACGTCATCATGCAAGAAAAAGTACGCTTATTTAAGATTTTGCTAGCATATGCAAATATATCTGATTCTACACTATTAGGTCACGTGTTTTGTCAAATAGTTTATAAAAGACTGGGATACAGTGAGGGTTTAGTAGTCTAAAAAACGAACAATAACTAATACATTGTTTATCTGTTCACACAATGGAATTTCAAAGAGAAATTATTATAACGCATGATTTGAAAGTAAAATTTGAAAACGTTAGATTAAATACAAAAATTTTACTGATTGAAGATTTACCTACTTGTAGTAAAAGTGTTTCAATGGATGTAGATAGATGGACCGAATTTATGAAAGCAATCAGTGATATAGATCAAGAGTTTAATAAAAGGGTGAACTACCAGTATCCTTCAGATATTAAGATGGGTTTTATAAGTGAATTTGTTATAACACATAATATGAAAATTATGTTTAAAAATAATTGCTCAAGTACCGTATTTTTTATTATTGGAGAGTCGCCTGATGGAAGAGAAAGTGTTGCAATGGATATAGAGAGGTGGACTGAATTTAAAAAGGTTATCAGTAATATAGATAAAGAATTTTACAAACGTTTCAATTATCAATATCCAAACTTGTAGATAGATCATTAAGCTTAGTCTTTAAAATGTCACGAACAGCGAGAACAGGGTGAAAGACAGCAAGCATCTGGATCAAGAAATAACCTCTACTTAGATTTTTCACGACCCCATGAAGAGTATTACAATCGACAAAGGGGAGAGAGACGACCGGTTCAGAGTGGATTTGTTTCTTCAACCTCGTACACTCCAGGTGATGTCAAATGGTATAAAGCTCAGACCGTTTATTCTTCGTCACCTTACAGCAGTGGACCGACTCAAGATTCTAAGGTCACGTGTAGTCGTGAAGACATGGATAAACATTTTGTGAGAGAACTATTGAATGACTAATATTTGAATAAATTTTTTTGTTTGAAAATCAAATGTGTTTTATTTAAGTTATCCTTGTTGATTCAGGTTTTTTTATCTAAATATTTAAACTTTGAACAGAGCTATAAATAAAAATTATGTAATATATTTCAGTAATAAAATGACCTGAAGCAATTCTAGCCAGTTTTGATCTTGACACAGCCGAGTGCTGTTCACGGAGATGGAGTTTATAATTGATATTCAAGGTTTTAAAGGTGTTGCCAATGAATTTATTGTGAAAGAGCTTGCTCTTATTTCTACCAATTCTCAAGTGTATGAACTTCATCTTTTTCAACCCCCTTGTGATTTTAATGTGTTGCCTTACAATGTTCAGAAGCAGGTATTATGGCTGGAAAAGTTTCATCATGGTATTTTTTGGAGTACAGGCTTTAAGGAATATAATAAATTAAAAGACATTTTTCTTAATCTCAAAATACAGGGCAATGTATATGTGAAAGGAAAGGAGAAAGCAAAATGTATAACTAGTTTGTTATCAGACTTAAATGTAAACATCATCGATCTTGAAGAGCTAGGATGTCCAAGACTAAGTGATTTAAAATCAAAGTTTTACAACATGCACTTACTGAAACCATGCAATTTTCTTCACAATCCACAGAATTGTGCTCATATTAATGTTCAAGTTTTATTGCAATGGTTTAAATTAGAAAAACTGTTTGAACAACGCTTTGAGCTTATAAATACAGCTATAAAAGAATGTTATAAGAAGGGTTACACATATATGAGCACAGATCTCATCAAGTATTTGCCTAAGGAATTTATCCTGAATCATTATGAGAATATTGATCAAATTTTTGAAAAACTTCCTGAAAATCTTAAAAAAGATGACTCAATATTATTGAATATGAGATGTGTTGAACATTACAAAGAATCAGATGGACCTATCCCTAAAAGGAAACATTGCCCGCCTTGTATAATAGAATTATGTAACAAAGTTCAAAGTTTAAAGTGTAATGATAATGAAATAACGTGCTAAGAATTACACATCGTTGAACAACATTCATTAGAATTGATTGATCACCAATGGACTCTTCATCAGCATCATCATCATCATCATCGACATGGTTGTTATCTGACTATGATTCAAGTTGCTCCAGTTTCTTTACAGTCACCAGAGAAGACCTTGTGAACTCCGGATTTTATAGAACAAAGTGTTTTGAAGAAGTTATATGTTGTGGGTGTGGTTGGAAATCAAGTATCGCAAGACTATCTTTAAAACATTTAAATTTTATTCATAAAGTTGCGAATCCTGACTGTAAAATGAATGAATACATCGACGGTGATTATAATAATTATTTTAAATACAAGTCATCCGTAAATGAAACTGAAAAAATGATGAAAGAAACTTTTTTGTCATGGCCAAAAGGATTCCCGAACATTAATGAAATGGTTAAAAGTGGATTCTACTATACTGGTGTTGAAGATGCAACAGCATGTCTAAGCTGTGGAATCGTCCTGGATCACTGGGATCCTGAAGATAGACCAGATGAAGAACATAAAAAAGCTTCACCATATTGTAAACTTTTGAAATAACTAAAATTGATGTATCAATAAAGTTTACTTATATAAAACTTAACTAAATAGTTATCATTTCCTTTTAGACTTTAAGATGACAACATATAAGAGCATAAGAGCAGGTATAGCAAATGAGTTACATAAACAAGCACGGAAAAATTTCCCCACAAGATTTGTTGAATTAAAAGGAATTCATGATTTGTATCAGGCTGATTTAGTAGATATGTCACGGTTTTCAAGACAAAATAATGGTTATAAATATATATTGACAATAATTAACTGTTTTACTAAATTTGGAATTGCAGTACCGTTGAAAACTAAAAGTGGTCATGAAATTGCAAAGTCACTTGAACCTTTATTACAAAAACATCCCATGAAACATTTCCAAACGGATCAAGGTACTGAATTCTTTAATTCCAATGTAATATCAATGTTAAAGAAATACAATATAAATCATTATCATACTTTTTCTGAGAAAAAAGCATCTATTGTTGAAAGGTTTAATCGTACACTTAAAAGTAAAATGTGGAGAATATTTAGTGAACAGGGAAGTTATCGTTGGTTAAATTTACTTGAAAAGTTAGTTTTCACGTATAACAACACTGTTCATCGTACAATAGGTGTCAAACCAATTGATGTTACTAAACATAATGAAAGAAATAAATTGTTAAAAATTAATAAAGATAGAAAAATATACAAGTTTAACAGTGTGAGGATAGGTCGAAAGCAGGCAGATTTTTCTAAGGTTTACTGGCCTAGATGGAGTAATGAAATATTTACAGTAATAAAAGTACAGCTTACTAATCCGGTCACTTATATTTTGAAAGACGACAGAGGAGAAATTATTAAAGGTGGATTCTATGAGCAAGAATTAAGTAAAACTCGTTTCAGTGATACATACTTGATTGAAAAGGTTATTAGAAGAAGAGGAGACAGAGCATTAGTTCGTTGGCTAGGATTTGATAAATCACATGATAGTTGGATTGATATTAAAGACCTAGTACAATGAGGTTTATCAAACAAAAAACTACGTTACCTATAGTTAATTTAGATATATTAGGCAAGAGGTGTAAGAAACAAAAAAGAAGGCATGGAAAGTTATTTCCCGATAATATGAGATGCATAGTCTGTGGCCCCTCAAATTGTGGGAAAACTAATTTGGTATTGAATTTAATATTTTCTCCACAAGGTTTACACTTTGAAAATATATATATATTTTCAAAATCATTATATCAACCTAAATATGTCCTACTGAATTGTGTTTTGAATAAAATTCCAGAAATAGGATACTATTCATATTCTGAAAATGATGAAGTTCCACATCCAAATGAAATAAATCATAATTCAATAATGATATTTGATGACGTTGCTTGTGGAAAACAAGAACATATAAAAAACTATTTTTCAATGGGGAGACATAAGAATATTGATACTTTTTACATTTGTCAAACATACAGTTTTATTCCTAAACAATTGGTGAGGGATAACACGAATTTTATTATAGCTTTTAAGCAAGATGAAAGAAATTTAAATCACATATACAATGATCATGTGATTCCAGATATGAGCTTCACTCAGTTCAAACATATATGTTCTGAAGTTTGGAATAAAGGCAATAACAAATTTATTGTTATAGATAAAACCCGTGAACTTAACAAAGGTCGATATCGATCGGGTTTTGATATGTTTGTTAAGCTATAATGTTTTGATGGAGGGGAGACGTAATAAAGTTTGTTTATTTCTATACGGATATTTAGTATAATTTCACACTTGAAACTGTCAAGATGACTGAACAAGTTAACGAACCTCCATTTTCTGAGATGACAAAAGAAGATATTATAAAAGAAATTACAGAACTGAGAAAGAATATTAAACAGAAACATCGATCACTAAAACGGGATATATTAGAAAATGAAGAAATGTGGGAAAATAAACTTAAGCCTATTTCTGGACCATTAAAGCTATTGGTTGAGGAACAAAGAACAACAGATCCAGAGCTAGAAGCATCGGATGAAACTCAACCATTACAACAAGTAGGAAAAAAACTGAAAAGAAAAATTATCAGTATTGATGAAACATTACCTGCTAAAAGGTATATTCCAAACCCATCGCAAGGTGTTAAGAGAAAGCAAAAAAATAACCAACCGCTACAACCCGATTTTGAAAGCGATTTTGAGTATGGTGAAGAGAGTGAAAATCAACCCACTCCTAAAAGGATAGCAAGTCATCATTCCAATATGGAAACGTCTGAAATGGAAAACATTGAAGATGACATGATTGTGGAGCCAATATCAGTTCATACTCCACAAAGAGAGGAAGTTTATGAAACTCATATAAGTGGAGAAGAATTAATAAAAACTCCGCAAGGGAAAAAGCAGGCAAGAGAATTTGTTGAAAAAAACTTCAAAGGAAAAATTGCAAGAGATTATTTTCTTAAACTAATACAGGGTGGTAAAAATATAGATTTTAACTATGGAGTCCGGGTTGAAGGGGATTCATGGATGATTGGTAATAAAGCAATAGAAATTGATGATAATGATTTAATTATTGATGGAACCCGATATAATGGAACACCCGGGTTATATGAGTTAATATTTATGAACATACCAAACGATTATATTTATTCTAAGGAAGATTTAGATGTTTATCTACAGATTTTGCTGGCAACCAACGCTCACAGAGTAAATTATTCAAGTATGGGAAGAATAAAATCAAATAGAGGGATGAAATACAAGAATATAATTTCACATTTGGTAAATAGAAATATTAATCCTGAATTTCAAACCCAACAAGATATGATGACTTATCCCGATATATTAAGTAGAGCTACTAGTGGAAGTGGGATACTGCTTTCAAACGCTCAACCTAAATATATATATTATGATGATCCAAATGAAATTGTAGATAGATTACGAGTTTTACTAGCATCTCAGCAAGCAGGGAATACTGCACATACAGATGAAATAAATGCCATAATGGAAGAACTCAATGAAATAAAACCTGTTTTAGCCAAACAGATAAGTAATGTAAAAACTGAATAAATATATATTTTGATGGTATAAAGTTTTGATCATTCTTTTAGTTACCTTTGTTTAGATCATACGTGCATTATGAGTGTTGATAAATTTGGACGTCATTTAAATATTGCTCAATGTTTAAGAGGACCTAAAGGCGAAGGTTTTGAACATACACCAGATGGCAATTATGATATTGAACAGAAGAAACTGTGTAATGTTGCAAATGCAACTGACTCATTTGACTGTGTTAATTTACAAACGTTACAAACATCTGTTAGTAATTGTTTGACTACAGTTGATAAAAAGATTGAAGATAAAACAAGTGACATACAACATTTGTTAAGATACTCACTATTAAAAAATGAAAAAAATGAGTTTAATGCAAACAGTGCAACTATAGCAAATTTATCAAAACCAAAACATCTATATGATGCTGTAAACTTTATATATTTTATTGAGTCTATCGCTGAATTAACGTATGCAATTTATAATCAATTGCATAAAAAAAAGAAAAAAAATCTAAAAAAGAATGGGTAGATTTTATAATTGACAATAGAAAAAGGCTTGATTGGAACGATATCTTTTCAGTTAGGGATGAACCAGGGAATAAAGAGCATAATAAACCAGTTGTTGAAGCTCAAAATAAAATTAATATTGAGAAATGAATTCACATAGAGTCAGTAGTGTTCGAGGTCGCGGGCTGTTAGGATCAATCACCAACGCTGTTGGCAATGTTATTAATCGTGCTATAGACATTTTACCTGTAGAGCTACATATACCGGGGTATCAATATTGTGGACCTGGTACTAATTTAAAGAAAAGACTAGCTCGTGGTGATCCCGGAATCAATAAACTGGATGTCGCATGTAAGGAACATGACATAGCATATTCAAAATTTGAAGACACAAAAAATAGATCATTTGCCGACAAGATTTTAGCTGAGAGGGCTTGGGAACGATTCAAAGCATCAGATTCCAGTTTAGCTGAAAAATCTGCTGCGTGGACAATTACAAATATCATGAAAGCTAAATCTAAGTTTGGTGGAGGGAAAAGGCAACAGGCCAAAAAGAAAAAACAAACAAGAAAAAAGAAAACTCAAAGTTTAAAGAAAGCGAAATGTAATTGTAAAAAGAATACACAAAAAGGCAAAGGTTTATATTTAAAACCCTATTCTGGTTCTGGTAGTAAAAAAAAAAATGTATTCATCGGAAGTAATTCAGAAACTTCCTGAAAAACCATTAAGTAATTTTGATATTCTCAAGTGTGCTAATCAGTTAAAATTACCTTATTTTAGAGGTGTTTTTATGAGAGATGCTTTGCCAATAAAGATAAATGAGAATGAATCTGCTATTATCAATTTAGATAGTATAAAAGGCGATGGTACGCACTGGGTGTGTTATTTTAAGGAAGGCTTTGATGTGGAATACTTTGATAGTTTTGGAAATTTAAAACCCCCGATCGAGCTGCAAAAATATTTTAATAGTGGTGATCATAAGGTTTTAATTCGATACAATTATTTTCCTAAACAAAAAAAATAATACCGTCAATTGTGGACACTTGTGTTTGGATTTCTTAGCAATTAGAAGATGATTTGTATTACAGGAAATAAATCGCATTTAAAATGCACATTATTTCCTCCACTGGATTTATCATCATCAGAAGAATGGGAAATGGGATTTCTTGATTTAATGACATACAACTCTATTCCAAATGTGGAACAAAATATTAACAATATGTTATACATTGGAAATGACATAAAAATATCTTTACCTACAGGATCTTATTAAATATCAGATATTAATAAATATATAACTAAAGAACTTAAAGAGAATTATCCTACTGTAACATTTGAATTGATAGCAAACAACAACACATTAAAAAGTGAAATACTCTGTTCTGAAAAGATTGACTTTGCACAGCAATCAAATATTGGACCATTACTTGGATTTAAAGATAAAAATATACTTGAAGCTAATAAATGGCATATATCTCCAAACCAGGTATCCATTAATAAAGTTGATGTCATACGAATCACATGTAATATTATTAGAGGATCTTATAGAGATGGAATTGAAGGACATGTGTTGCATGAGTTTTACCCTTTAGTTGGACCTGGATTCAAAATTGTTGAAATACCAAAATCCATAATTTATCTTCCCATATTTAAGCAAACTAGTCTTTCAGAATTCACTATTAGATTGGAAGATCAAGAGGGGAATCTAGTAAACTTTCGTGGTGAAAATATTAATTTAAGAGTTTATATAAGAGAAAAAACACGGTGTTAAAAATGGGTTTAGTTTTCAATACTCATTTGTCAAAAATAAGTTCTTCGAGGAGGGTTCAAGCATATGAGACATCAAAGTCTGGAACTCAAGACAGTACTAACAAAGCATTCAAACCGTTAACATTAAGGAATCTTATATTTTTGAAATCATTAGGATTATTTGATAAATAAAATGGCACGAATTTTAGATATAACTGATAATGTAACATATGATGATTCTATAAGTGAACTAGAATATCACAGTCACACACCATATTCATCAAATTCGTTAAAAAATAGTGATGAAATTAGAATACCAGTTCATCAACAAGATGTTTACACTTTACCGAGCAAGAGTTTTTTATTAATTGAAGGTAAAATAGTTAAGGCAGCTGATAATCAAAATGATATTACAACGGAATTAGTTAATAATGCCATGGCATTTTTGTTCGATGAAATAAGATATGAACTGTGCGGGACCGAAATAGACCGAGTTAAAAATGTGGGAATTACAACTACAATGAAGAATATACTCAAGGCTCGTCCAGGTGATGTAAACTGGATGGAAAATGCTGGATGGAAAATAACCACTGCATCTGTACTCGATGAAAAAACACAGTTTTCTTTCTGTGTACCACTAAAGTTACTCATTGGATTCGCTGAAGATTACAGCCATATTTTACTAAATGTTAAACAAGAACTAGTTCTGTTACGTTCTTCTACCGATAAAAATGCTATTTTCCAATCAGCAGCATCCTTGCATGATATTAAAATTGTTTTAGATAAGGTTGTTTGGAAAATACCCTATGTACGGGTTGAAGATAACATAAAACTCTCTTTATTAAAAATTACTGATAGAGACCAACCATTATCTTTACCATTCAGGAAATGGCAGCTTTATGAATATCCATCACTCCCAGCTGGTAAACAACATTCTTGAACTGTAAAGGCCAGCTCAATGATGGAAAAACCACGTTATATTGTTGTAGGATTCCAAACTGATAGAAAAGACAAATCAAACAAAAATGCTTCACATTTTGATTTTTGTAATCTTGAAAATATTAAATTGTATTTAAATTCTAAATACTATCCGTATGATAATGTAAATGGCAATAAATCTCTTATTTATGATTTTTATTCAAAATTTCAATCTTCATACTACAGTGGAGTAGATGATCAACCATGTCTTGATAAAGAGACATATCTTGCTAAAACCCCATTATATGTAATTGATTGTTCAAAACAATGTGAAACAATAAAAACTGGATCTCTAGACATACGTATTGATATTGAAACATCAGCGGATATACCTGCTAATACATCAGCTTACTGTCTCATTATTCATGATGCTCTTATACAGTATTTACCATTATCTGGTATTGTGAAAAAAATTATGTGATTTTAATAAAATGTGTATAAAATTTTATGTTTTTTTCTTTTTTCCCCTTAATTAAAATGGACCAAGGAAAAAATTAAAACTCAAGTATTTTATTGAACAATAACATTTATTTACATATTTACATATACAATTGTACAAAGATGATGATTAACATTTCAATTTAAAGCAAGAAATAAACAAAGCACAGTAATGAGAATTAATTTAAAGTATTTTCAAGTTTAAAATGACCATAGGCTAGTGTGTGAATCCCATCATCACAAATGTAACGTTTGTTGTCATCACAACTCAGTGCTAATTTATTGACAGTAATTGTTTGTACATTGTGCTTTCTTGATCTAAACAGTCTCATATTTTTCCTCATTTTAATATTTTCAAACAAACAAGTCTTGTAATCATTAAATGTAATATGATTTTTTACGACAGGTTTTGTTACTCCTTTAGCTTTACGTAAACTTAGTTTTTGGATTTTCTCTAAAAATTCATCATTCATAGTTTTAAATGTATATAGTTTAGGTCTAAGACCAATAAACTCAACTACAACAATACCCTAACATTCATCTTTAAATTTCCCTAGTGTTTTTTTGTTTTTCAAAGAGAAACATTTATGATCTATCGGATAATCACTCAAATCCAGATGAATCCCCAGTTTTGGATCCTGAAAATCCTTATACAGGTCATTAGTATGTATTAAATAAAAAAAAGAGTCAGTATCAATATACAGAATTGATACCTTATCGCCATAGTACTGTTTTATAACATTATAGTGAAAATTATACATGTGGTATTTACTAAGTTCAAGACATGTGAAGCCAACATAGATTGGTTTATTAAACAAAACTTTCTCCCTTGAACATTCAACTGCACTCAACGATTTGTTATATATTATTCTGTTCTTAAAATTAGGTTTTGATATCATCTTGAACATTTTTTTTCTGAACTAACTAGTTCTGTTTCTAACATTTTCAATGGATTTCCCAAACATTGAATTATTTAGTAACTTGTAGAAATCTTTTTCAAAATTATTTTTAGCAAGTTTTCTTTTTTCAGTGTTAAAATCAATGTAAGGTTTTAACCATGGACTCTGGTTAAAACTCATTACTCTATGTATTTTTTTCAATACAAGACCATTTTCAAGAGCCTGTTTTAATTAACATAATGACAAACATATCTAGTTTTATCATGCAATGTAGTTAACAATTTCTTAACTTTTGAACCCTTGGGAAAATCAGAGTTTGGAAGAAATGGGAGATCATTGTGAGAATCGTGAAGATAGCTAGGATAGAAAACATCACATTCAACTATAAACCCAGTGGGAGAGTCATTAGGTACCGAGCATACATCAAATAATTCTATCTGTTTTTTATTCAACCATTTAAACCCATCTTTCGGCATATAACCAGACATAGCCCAACCATATAAATTATTTGCATCTATGTAAGTTATGTAGGAAATGTCATTGTTTTCATCATAATTCTCAACATGAGGATTGTTAGCTTTAGCATATCTTTTTATACACGATGTGATTCCTCCTCTGATACCTCGTTCTATAAACATGTATTTATCATAGGACGTTAGTAACTCAAGTTCTACTTTTGTGAACTTTAACATTGCATCCCAAGTCAATGAAGGAAGAGTAAAATAATGACAAGGATCCAGCTGGTAATTATCTAAACACAGATCACGGAAACTTTCAAAGACATCTGCAAGAATCAATACATCAGTTCTTAAATATAGTTTTGAATAGTCATCCAATGTGTTACATCCAAAATGTTCCCATACTGTACAGGCATGTTCATAATCAATATCACTTATATTTTCTTCAGTCATACTATTATAAAAATATTCCTTAGGTGGTAAAGTCGTGTCTAACAATTTTTCCCATGAGTCTGTATACTCGTACGGATAAACCCCTTTCCTTGTTACCAACGGGATATCGGATTCATCAAAAAACAAACGAGTTTGCTTAAACTTTTCTTTTGGCATATTATTTGCTAACTCAGATAAACTTGCACTTAAATATCTAAAACTATCAAGGAACCTGAGTTTTAATCCCCCAGAAGTTTTCTTTGAAAACGATACATACTTTTCATTTGAATTAGGAATTAAATCGATATCACGTTGGTCACATCCCAATTGTTTAACAATAAAATGATTATCATATTTTGACCCTCCATGTAAATAAACTGGAAGAAACTTCTGATTTTGTCTTTTTAAATTACAAGAGTTACATAAAACAGACCTAAACTTTCCACTTAGATGACAATGGTCTCTGACAGGTGAATTGATTAAAGTAAACTCTGAATTACATAATTCACAATGGGTAGCATTGTTAAATCTAGATTGTTCTTCATCAGTTAGAGGACACATGGATATGTTAACATTTACTAGATCTCCAATAAGATTTGCTAAAGCAATCAGATACTCCATGAATTTTGAAGCTGCATCCCTACCACTATAAACAATTGGTTCATTAGGTAAACTTCTTACTATGTTTTCAGGGAGCTGACTTTCGTCATACACAACATAGTAGCAAAAACTCATTGGAACATGAATTTCATTCACAGTAGTGTATTTCGAATCTTTCTGGTTTACTTTCTCAAGTAAACACTCAAAATCGCTATAAACAACTATTGGCACTTTTAAACTGTGATGAAAGTTATTAAATTTTAATACTGGAGGTGTATCATCATCATTTTTATTTGGCATGACTATCCTAGCTGGTTTATTAAATTTACAGTCTTTTTTATGATCTTCTAGTTTTAACAAACGGTTAGGACCCTGGTAGTGCTTAAAACACTTTTTACAAAATACTGCTTTCTTACCAAACTTTGACACTTGTGATCGAACCAATCGTGAAAAATTCTTAATGTAACAATAATGTTTAATTCCGTTGCTACTTGTTAATAAAAGTAGATCAAAATGGTTATGTTCCTCACTATCACTAACTCTAATTGGAAATACCTTATTTTCTTTATCTAACCCATATACATTTACTGAAACCCCTGGATTTAACCTTTCAAAAGTATTCATTTGTTTCACAGGTGTTGGAAAACTGATATCATTGAAATTATACTTATTTCTTAATGACAAATAGTTTTTATCAATTGAACAACTGTTCACATGTTTAGCAAGGATAGACCACTGAAAACAAAAATTATCATTATAATTTTTAGGATTAATTATACACATTTTCTTGACCAATGCCTTTGGGAGTGGAATATAAGAACTTCCTGATAAAGGTCGATATCTGGAAAATCGAATCATTAGTCCATCAATTGCATAGAGGGTCCATCCACTTCCTTTACCTTCATATTCACTATTTTCCCTACACAATTTTTCAAACATATCACCTAAGATATTGCTGATGTTTGATGATTGGTACACTGCTTGATTTGAAGTCTTGAAAGTTCTGATGCATGCCTCGTCACTTAATGGCTTTATGTAAATAGATTCTGTGATAATATTAAATTTTAACGCTCCATAATCTGCTAATAAATTTTGAATTAAATTAATAATATTTAATTTATGAGTTGTTAGCAAAAAACAAAGATCTTTAATGTTTTCATCACCATTTCTTAAGTAAAATGTTTTAAGATTTCCATGGAATGCATTGTTTATCTCGACAAATCTACCACATACATCACCACACTCTAAAGAAAATCTTGAACGTGCTCTTCTAATGTCGTAGACGTCTTCAGCTACATCAATTTCCATTTTGAAAGCAAATAATTCTACTGAATAGACTAGTAATAGCAATAATCCTGCTCTGTTCATAATTTAGTAAACTATATGGAGTATTAACGAGAATATCTTGCTCTCTTCATTATTTATTCCTGAAATACATTTAATTGTAATTTTAGTAAATTCCAAAAGTGTAGAAAATGTATTTAGTTAAAATTACTAGTGTTACTTGCTTTAAACACCTCCACCTCCATCCCTGGAACTGATTTAATTTTTTCCCCTACATTCAGCATTATTTGGCTAATTTGCTTATACAGATCATCTTTTTCTTCAGTTAAGAATAATGATTTTTTGTTAACTTGAGTCCAGTAGAATTTAGATGATTTGCATTTTTTTAAGTCTTTAACGTCGGTGATCTCTATCTTAATCATGAACCGACCACGTTCACCAGGAGTAATCATTTTCTTAGTTGTCTTATGTTTTTTTGTTTGAAAAATTTGTTTAATAAGAGGTGAATGTTTAGTTTTAGTTTCAAATAAGTTATCAATTTTATCATCCATATCAGACTCCGAATCACTTGATGATGATGAAGATGATGAAGAGGAAGAGGAAGAACTAGAAGAGGAAGATGAAGAAGATTTTTCTTCGCATTTTTGTTTTTTCCCTACAGTTTTTTGAGATCTTTTTAGTTTTAAGGCTTTTGCTTTTGTAGGGTCATCTAACTTTTCATTTTGGTTTCTAAGATAACGACCTACAATACTCATAATTTTGTTAACACAGTCTACAGGAAATGATCGGTCCTTCCAAATTTTCTTTTTAAAAACAAATGCACTAATTGCCATGTTTTCATTGAAAGTCATTTCATTTTTGTGAACCAACGGTAGTTTATCTTGTGAATCGACTTTTTCATAAATTTTTGCCGAAAAAGACTGAAACACCTGGTTTAAAGCCACAAACAAATTAAACAAATGACTGTCCGAAACAACATCAGGATCCATTTTTAACTTTGATAGAGTCATGTCCCACTTTTCCAAGGAACATAGTCCTAGCAACACCAAGTTTTCAAATATCTGAATAAATCTCACCATTGAACTTACATTCATTGAAGTTGATTCATTTGACCTTTCACTCATTCCATCATCATTTAAATCAGTATGAGGAGGTAAATCTTCACGAGAACTTGGTCCTGCTTGACTGGGATCCATTTTTGATATCAGTTTTCCAATACCTGTGAATAACACAATGACTCCCCCTTGCAGTTTTAGGAATTTCCCGAATTTCAAAAAGCTCTGGGATTACAATTTTTTCGCATATTAACTGGGCTATCCTATCCCCCTGCCAAACATAAAAGTCTTCATCTCTATGGTTAAATAATATTACTCCAACATTTCCTGTGAAGTCTCTGTCAACCACACCCGCACCCACGTCAATACCATTTATCAAAGCCAGTCCCGATCTTGGCGCTATTCTCCCATAGCAACCATCAGGCAGAAAGACGGCCAAATCTGTTTTTATTAATGCTTGACCCCTTGCCGGAACAATAAGATCATAGGCCGAATGCAAATCCACCCCAGCTGCAAGAGGCGAACCTCTTGAAGGAAGAATAGCGTTAGACGATAATCTTTTGAAGCACAGTTTAGATTCCATCGTAACTACCTGGAATACATAGTGGTATTTTAAGTTTCTTAAAAATATTATTTTTAGTTATATTTTGTCTAATTACTAACCTGAAACAAATTTATTCAGACTCAATTGTTTGTATTTTTTGGTATTCTGTACTTTATAACAATATTTTCGCAGATTGGATTTATAAAACAGAGTTAATTTAGTCTGCTTTAAATTATTTAATTTTCTTTCCTTGCTTAATATATATTTTGACATTTATAATCCCTGAAAAAAATAAAATAATTTCATTAAAGTTTAAAGTGACAATATGAAAAATCACCTTTATTTAGGATGATTTAAACTTACAATTTATTTAACTGAAATAAAATATTATTTTCCCTTAAACTTTTTTTTATTGGTATTTTAGTTATATTAAGTTAATTTTTTATATTAATTGACGCTAATTTTTAAAGTTCCCCAACATTACTATAATTTTTCCTAAGTCTTGTAACTAAACAAATACTAATTTATGTCTTTAAATTAGAAAGAAACTTCCTATATCCGTTACTACTAGCAAGTTTTAAATAAAAGAGAGACCTTTAGTTAACACCGCAAGGTTTCCAGCCTCCCTTCTAGCCTAAGTCTTAAATTTAAAGAGAGGCCTTTAGTTAACACCGCAAGGTTTCCAGCCTCCCTACTATCCTAAGTCTTAAATTTAAAGAGAAGCCTTTAGTTAACACCGCAAGGTTTCCAGCCTCCCTTACTAGCCTAAGTTTTTACTTACCCAGTAGTGTAGTAGAGAAGACACCAAGCTGTTGAGCCCAGAAAACAACTTGGTTGAACTAAAACTCGGACCAGTATATATACCCAGAAAATCACGTTGCTCTTTGACGCAAATGAGTGATAATCTTAATTTTTACAACTAAAGTCCGATTCACTGTCAGCACTTTAAACTTGAAAAATTTTCCACCCAAATCAACGAAAATAATTTGTTCAAGTATTCAGAGATCAGAAGTTGGTAGGAACCATAAATATCAAACATTTAATGATTTGTAAAAATAAAAAAATAAAAGAAAGAAAATAGTTAATAAAGAAAATTGTTCTAAAGTATTAGGAGAGGAGAAATCGATAGGAAAATATAAGTGGACTTAATAATGCAAAATTAAATGCACGTGGTGACAAAAGGTGAAAACAAAACATTTTACTCGCAAATTAAAGAAAATTATTAGTTTAAGGTATTAGGAGAGGAGAAATAGTTAGAAACATATGAGTGCACTCAAACATGCGAGATTAAATCCATGTGGGGATAAAGGATGCAAAGAAAACATTTTACACTAAAAACAAAGAAAATTATTAGCTTAAATATTCAGAGGTCAGAAATTGGTAGGAGCCATGTAGTTCAATAATTTATTAACTTGTAAAAAATAATAATAATAAACTATCAAAAATGCCAAATTTTAAAGAGAATCTGTTTAAAGTATCAGGAGAGGAGAATACGCTAGGAAAAATATAAGTGATCTACAACAAGCAAGATTAAAACCACATGGTGATAAAGAGTGTAAACAATAGTATTGATATCATCGACCTCGGGGGTAACCCCTACGATAAGCGATGTAAACAAACGTGTGACCTCAAGGTCGGAAAACCCTCCGATAACAGATAACCCTAGGTCAAGAATGTTTATATCACTTATCTAATTGACCTCAAGGTCGGAAAACCCCCCGATAACAGATAACCCTAGGTCAAGAATGTTGATATCACTTATCTAATTGGTTTTTAATTTGAGGTCAATTGGGGTCAATTGCTGATAAGAGAGGAAAGAATGCAGGCACGCGACTTCTACGTCATTTTGACGTCACGGGTGATTTCCTCTCGAACCTATAATTATATACTACTCAATTCTCAGTCGGCTGTCACATTTTTGTTGTCGTAATTGTTCAGTAATTATTTTTGTCAAATGTTAATGAGAACACGGTTTAGTTGTATGATAATAAAGACTTTTATAATCAACCTTTTTTCGCACATTGTATAATTTAACTGTTTAACGACCTTTACAAGGAAAAACATAAAACCCCGAATGAACGGTTGCGTGTCCGTCACACTCTGGTGACTTCACCGCTCTGCAGACGGCGCGGCGTCACTATTACATGTACACGAGTCGGGAAGTCCGTTGATGTAGTGAAGGGTGTCGATTGTTATCGATTTCTATAATGAAACCTGTTCAATTGCGAGTTGTTCACGACTGTACCAAGCGATATTGCTCGAAATGAGGCTTTGATAATGTATGTATCGACTAAACAAAGGTTCTTACAATTCAAATCGCTATTTAAGTTTTGAAAGCACATACCATTCAATTTTACCACGGATTTAACATTCACCCAATTTTAACCTAAGCGATTTAAAGCGCTGTTCTAAAAAAAATTTTTTTTTACTAAAATACTAATTAAAACTAACATTAAATCATTAAACTAATTATCCTTTTTTTTCCTTACATGTTAAATTTCAAAGTTGTGCGAAGCTCATATAAGAAATAAGAAATAAAAAGTTTGTTTTCCCACTTTCAATTACATAAGTTTACAATGTACATATTTACAATGAAAAACAATTTCATTTAACAAACCATGACCTTAATAACTATACTATATGCTTAAATTAACATTTTTGCAAAAAGGAAAGAAAAATTGAACTGTTGTTAACCTAAACAAAATAAAATTGAAAAAAAATATTGAAAAGATTTGATATACCTTGAAATTTAATGATAAATCTAAAACAAATATTTGGGAACCATCAAACATTATCTAATTTTTAACTAAAAACAGCTCTTAGACGATTACTTTAACATAGAAAATAAATAATAACAATAGTTTCTCCTGCTGATTGAAATTAAAAACAAACATTTAAAAAAATATATGCTTCTTGCTGCTGATTTTTACAAAAAAAAAAAAAAAAATAAAATAAAAAAAATAAATAGATAAATAAAAGTATGTGTACATAAACTTATTTAAATTGTATTAAACTTATATTTAAGTAAGAAAAAGTGATGTATGATTATGTAAAAAGCCATTTGCAAACATTTTGAAAATATTTTTTAGATCGAAGGAAGTTTTTTATATTATTTGGTATTAAATTAAACATCCTTGGTGCCATAAAAATAAAACTTTTAGTAAAAAATTGTTTTCTGGTTTTGGGACTGGAAGGTTTTTGGCCGTTCTTAATTTTGATATGTAGGAAGTTTTAAAAAAGTTAATTCTGTTGCCTTGACTGTAAAAATATTTAAGAACTTTAAAAACATACAAATACTTAGGTGGAAAAATCTTCAAAGTGAAAAATAAAGGTTTTGAAGGTTCGGAATTTTTTTTTTAAGGATTAATTTCTAATCTAATCTAATTCTACTATTTCAATTATTTCTTCTTCTTCCAGCCGCCGTCTTGCCCTTTCGTTAGCTTCCCTAACGAACGCACGTCTGGGTGGAGGATATAACATTAATTCTGTAAAAAAAATAAATAAATAATAATTATAACACATTATTGTTCATAAAAAGAAACAAAAGGGTAAATGGTAAAGTAACTGAATTTCGTCTATATATTTAAAACACCCCCCAGTTGCAGCAGACCTGCGTACTCAGAAAATTTCCAAACGATCTTGAGATATTATATTTTTCCCCATAAACACCATAGGAATGTTTATGTAAGTTTGCTGTCTTAGGATGTTGTCAGAAAATATTAGTTTTGTTAGGAAATGTAATAGTTTTCTTAGATAAATGTCAAACTGTAACAATTTCGGCACTTTTTAATTTTTCCCATGAACCCCATGGGGGTGAGTACATACCAAATATTATCAAGATATAATGTTCTTTTCATTTTTTCCCCATAAACCCCATAAGGATCAGTACGTAGGTTTGCCGCCATGTGGGTGCTGTAAGAAAATATCAATAGGGTATCTTTAAGTTGAACCCTACCTGGTGAATGTACATACCAAATTTTATCAAGTTATTCCAATAGATAAGTGAGATAGAGGGTCTCGTTGATTCCCCATAAGATTAACATGGAAAATCTATTTTTGGCTTTTCTCCGTAACCTTTTATGTCAAGTTAAAAATTCAAAATACTAAATTGTTTGTTTTTTAAGCTCTTTTAAATAGTGTAAGTTAAAATTGTTGAATTGTGAAAATTATGCTCCAAAAATGCAAAAAACCCCATAAAACCCCGTTCCCGTAACCCGATCATGCTGGTTTGCGAACTCATGAAAATAGACCTGGTCTTACACCTTTATACCAAATTTCATCAAAATCGGAGGTCCCCTTCAAAAGTTATCAGACCAAAAGTTATACATATATAGATATATACATATATATCAAAATAAACGAACGGTCTTTTTGGATTCTGGGGACCTCAAAATGAAAAAGTAACATGGTCCCGGGTTTAGGTCTTACCATGGCTACTACCGTAAATAGCATATTACCTATACGGAAATTCGCTAAAACCTTTGAATAGTTCGTCTGTAACTTCTACTGGACCGATTTACATGCGGGTTGTACTGAAATAAACGTTTTCGTTTCTATATTAGCAGGTTCTATTAATATTAAAAACATATTTACGTAAAATCGAAAAAAATTAACTTTCCTTTCTTCCTTTAAGTAAAAATATCGACATTGCTTAAACCTTTACAATTCATTTTACACGATTTCAATTAGTTGATTGTAAACACACAAGGTGTTTTGTCTAAATACAGAGTGGATTAACAAAAGCTCGTGAATAATTTGGTTTATTATAGTAAGTACATAAGAAAAAAGTTTACAATTATTATGATGTATTGCCATTTATGAAAAAAGTGCTTGATCATATAACTAACGTCAAGAAATCTAGAATGAGAAAAAGGTAGGTAACATCAACAAAATCGGTGACGTCAAAGGTGCAGAACTTAAAATATTCAAAAAGAAACCACTCAAGTGTCAAGATAAACAACATGATGTCGAAGGTGCAGGAGATACTTTAACATGCTTCAATCAGCTGTTGGCGTCACCTACGTTGGTTTGTTCATGATACATTGATTACCGTTATCTTACTCCCTTAGATAAAAAAATGTTGATATTTTTTAAACTTTAACAAATAACGTATTTTACACAATTTCAATCAGCTAATTGTAAACACACGAGGTATTTTGTCTAAATACGGAGTGAATGAACAAAGAATTTAGTCATTTGGTTCATGAATGATGTAATTTATTATCGTCAGTACTTAAAAAAGTGTTTTACAATTATTATGGTGTACTATCCTTAAAATGGAGAGAAAATTACTTAATTATGTAAAAATAGCTGTTTTCTAAAAAATTAAGATAAATTGTAAGGGTTCAGTTTTAATAAAATTGTTTACATATGTATTCAAAGCTCTTATCAACGGAATTTGTGGCACAGTTGGTAGCGTAACTTTAGATAAACCAGAAAGCTCGGCTAACAGTACCAATAATTATTTTAAGCAAAGCATAAAGACAATGAAATATTTATAAGTCTTTGCAACTTCTCAAAAATAAACAAATTATTTATTGAATTAAAAAATTAATAAATACAACTTGATAGTTTATGCTTGCTTATTTTTTATGTTTTGATTAAACTATTAAGGTTTAGGTCCAAGTAAACAATGAACATGTTATATTTAAATTTATAAAATACTAAAGAGTGTCTGTGTTTTATAGTAAGGGTGCAACATTATTGTTTTTAGGAAATATGCCTATAGGTCTACTTTGACCGACATTCCAACTAAAATTATGTAATTTTCTATGAAATAAAGTTGTATTCTTTAAATTTGGATAGTTATTGAAACTTGCAATCTACAACATAAATATTGCGGTATGAAAGTGGTTATAAATAATTTCTCTACAATCTATCCTACCCCTAATACTAATATTTATTAAAGCTAACTATCATAAGTTACAACACTGTAGGCTTTTCCTAATTCTTGAAAAAAAAAAAACTGTTAAGAATAATGTTATCAATAAGTCTACAAATGGATATTGGTTTACTTATTTTTCTTGTAGTTGAACCTAATAGAACAGTTTCATTAGACTAATTAGGTTTGTGCCTACCTAAGCAATCAAATTGACATGTTTATAAAATACTAAAAGTAGAGTCTATAAGTACAAGGATGCAACATTATTGATTTTAGGGAATACCTACTTTTTGACGTTTTAACTAAAAGTGTAATATCTTCTGTAAAAATAGATTATTGTTCTTGGTGATAGCTCAAAGAAGTACATTTTATAGACTACCTTACATGTTTGCAGTATTATAGTGTTTCATTTACTACTATTGGAGCTAGTCTATATCAATTGAGTATTGATGGGCAACAACTAGTTTTATTAATGTTATTTTCATACCTTGGTGTTCGATTAGTGCTAAATCCACTCGAGGGGCTGGCGGAGGGGACGGTGCTGGCAGAAGTAGTGGTGATTGCGGTGATTGCGGTGATTGCGGTGACTGCGGTGCTGGAAGAGGCAGCGGTGACTGCGGTGCTGGAAGAGGCAGCGGTGACTGCGGTGCTGGAAGAGGCAGAGGAGATTGCGGTGACTGTGGTGGTGGTGACAGTGATTGTGGTGACAGTGATTGTGGTGACGGTGATCGAGGTGCAGGTGGAGGCAGCGGCAATGGACGCAGACGACAAGAGCGCATATATCTTCTCCTGTGGTCTTTGCGTCCAAAGACACGGAAACAATAAAAGCATCGGTATCTTCTTCCTGTGTGAGCTACACCCACATGTCTGGCGAGGTGATCGGATCTTCCGTACGTCATGTCGCATTGTAAACAGCGGTACATTGTTGCTATCTGTGGTAGAATAAGCTATCTTCAACCTTATAAGGAAAACCTCACCTACAACGCCACGCCTCCTATCGTGTGCGAATTCCTAATTAGCCAACCAAAATGACGATTGTTTGTGTTTGCAACTTTTCCTTTCCCCCACCTAAAACTTTCAAGACACTCTCTTGGTAATTCTTCAGCATAGCCATTCTTAAACACAATTTTTTAAAATAAACCATTAACTTATATAATAATGTTTTTTGACATAAATTATATATTATGCATATAAACTAAGTTAAGAAGAACAAAATATATAAACCACGATTATTTTTAGTTTGTATGAATGCAAATAATAAGTATTTTTATAAATCAATCAAGGATTTAAAGCTTCATATATAAAAAATAACAATAGTAAAAAAGTATTTTATACAATATATAACTTATTTGTATATATATAACCTGATTCTGAAAAAAAGAAAGAACATTTCAAATCCACCAGATAGTTCATATTTAATTAAAAATAACTAAGGTAAATTTTAATTTATAAATAAAAAAGTTTATTCTCCATATATGATTAACTTAGTACCTGCTGGCCAGCATGCAAGAAGCAATCTTGTTTAAGTTCTATTTTATTTTATTTTTTGTTTTAAATTATTGACAAAGATATTCTGAGCTATATGTTACAAATTGTGGATCTAATGATGATAGAAATGTCAAAACTGCAGTAATTCTGCAATATTACATACAAGAACTGAAAAGAACAAGTACTCTAAAAACCAAATTCTAAGTATATATGATTAGTTTGGGAAAAGAGTACAATGGTTTGCTGCTATAATAATTACAAATACTGATATTTTCTGTCGCATTAAATCTGCATGCTAAGTAACTTTTTAAATTAGTAATATTAGTTTTAACTACATGAGCCAGTAAAACAGATTTTATTACGTACTCATAAAGATTTCACTAATTTTTATATTTTGTAAATTCATAACTAACAGTTTTTATTACTTGATTGAGAAAAGGTTAACCAATAGGGTTACTTATACATTTCATATAGCATTCATAAAAATATTTTTTATATTAACATTATATTTATTAGGGATATAAAAACTGTTTGATTACATATTGTTTCATTTCAATTAATTTGTGATAAATTTAACATCTAACTAAAATAACTAGCTAATTATTTTCTCCCTTGGAATAACTTTTCCGCAACCATAATTTTCATACAATGAGGACTAAGAACATGTCAAGAAGGTTTCTCTTCAACTCTCGCCCAGTATAAATGGTTGAAAGTATTACAAGTACATAATTAGAATTAATAATGAGAGTGAAATAAAATAATTAGAGATGATAAGCTATTCCTTTTACAATCCAAGCGGGACTATATATCTTTACAACATTCAGTATCATCGGGACAAGAAAAAATCATCATACAAATATAAATTTACAATGCTTCGTTTAGCCATATATTATCAATGATTAAGTACATTTATTGTATAGGGGGGAACATTAAAAATGACCTACAATAGAATTGTTTTTAACAATCATCCATCCATTTTCAGTGATGAATTTTATCGTGTTTCAAGTGCACACGCACGTGCAAGACAATTAATCTAAACACTAGCATTTTTTTTTCATAGTCCTTCATAATAGTTAGTATTAACACACTTATAATATTTTGAAAGTTGTCGCTTAAACTTAATAATAAATGTTTGATTTTAACTCCTAAATTTATGATATAAATTAAAATGTTATACATCAAGAATAACAAAACATATTCTCAGATGATGAATAGAAATACTAACAATGAATACATTTGCAACAATAAATAGAACAATTAATAAATAACTTTAACAGATGACAACAAATAACTACATAACAATTGGCCTACATAGTAATTATTGACATGAAATAAACCTCTAAACATGCAAAATACAGATCTACATGATATTACTATACTGATGATATGATCATATTTTTATGTTTTTTTTTTTTTTTAATCTTGCAATACCTGTCGACTCACCAAGAATTTCCATTATTTAACTAGAATTAGTTGACTAGAATACTTATTACAATAAGTATAGCTGTATATTTTTGTTGAAAAAAAAGTCAAAGCTGATTTCTAAAAAGTATATTTATTTTTTTTATGGTGATGTAACCAAAGTATGCAATTCTGAAGTTCTTGTATTTCGTTAATTGCATTTTACTATCACACAACTTAAAACAGATAAAATAAATCCAATTCCTTAAACATAAAAGATATACAGTATAACCTCGATAATTCGTCAGTCCTGTTAGTTTGACATAGTCCATGACAACTTACCATGTTAATAATGACTGACAGTGTCCATGTTGGAGCCTGCTGTAAAAGTCAACGGTTTACGAGGTTAGCGCATACCGCTTCTCTCAAAGCCAAGTCTCAGATCACATGCAGACATCTAACATAAAAAACAACTATGTTCGCAATTCATAATTTTAGTACTCGTAATGATTAGATGAACGGATCGGATACGAATAAATGTCTTACTGTTAATCGCTCAGTGTAGCGACAAATACTGATTTTCGTTGATCAATAATTATTTTAGCAATAAGCTTAGGATCGACTTTTAACTCTCACGGTAAGTTATAAGCGTAATTTATAAGGTTAAGTTTGTTTCTGAATCTATTCAGTTTAGTGATAGGATGTAGTTTAATTTTCTATATATTTATAAGAATATTATTTTCCCATCAGAAATGCGTTGTGGGCTGTAAATAACGGTGCTTGAGTTGATTGTTGACAGCCATAGAATAAGCATGTGTTATGAAAACTATTTTATACCTGTTCCACTGTAACTGACCTATTAGATGGGTGCTCATGCGGAACTGTTCTTCCCACGCGATAGCTGTTCATCGCGCCGCGACCACTAATTAACTCGCATTTGCGATGTTCGCATCTCTTTCCTACTTCACTGTACAAGTTCAATTACTACTAACCTAGAATTTCGTTTCCATTACCATGTGACGTCCTGTTTGAATCACCTTCGCGTGCTCGACGTTATATCTCATTCATCTGTCTTGTTCTGACTTCTACACGTACTTCTTGTGATGGATACGCAATGTTTAAAATTGAAACTTTTGCGGACACAACATATATTACGAAGTAATTCCAAACCGTCTGTTTCAAAGATTAAAACTAATTTAACAAAAGTAAGGAAGAAATTAAGTTTTAACCCGTTATACTCTGCTAGAACTTCGCAAGTTAGCGTTGACGATAGTGTTATTCACAACATTTTGCGTTCAATGTTACGTTTCCACAACTTCGAACTTGTTACACCTATCGACTGTGTTCAGCAGGTTTTCATATTTTACCCCCACCCTTCTTTATAAAAGCGCGCTCACGACAATTCCTGTTTCATTCCCCTGTACACTCTTCAGCTAACATGAACTAACTTTTAATTTATGCGAAGTTTTACTTCAACCCTGGTTAATTTATGCGAAAATTTAGTTCAACTCCCAATTGTTGAATTTCAGTTTTGAACCAACTTTTAATTTATGCGCAATTTTAGTTCAACCGAGCGCCATCTCCACTCCCCCCATTGATTAATTCCCCATCTGACAGGCCGGAAGCTCTAGACCCCCCATTAACTGACATCTACAGTCACGCATATATTTCGACGCGTCATGTTTCATTCTTCATTCTTGTTCTATCCGCGGAACTTAACACTTCTATTTACCTTCTCTCTCTCTTGTTATGACTGCGCAATGTTTGAACTGACTTTTATTTTGGTTCAACTATTAGAGTTTTTATTAACACCGTCGAATTACAATTTTGAACTAACTTTTAACTTATGCGAAGTTTTAATTCAACCCCGGTTAATTTATGCGCAAATTTAGTTCAACTCCCAGTTGTTGAATTTCAGTTTTGAAACAACTTTTAATTTATGCGCAAATTTAGTTCAACTCCCAATTGTTGAATTTCAGTTTTGAACCAACTTTTAATTTATGCGCGAATTTAGTTCAACCCCCCGATTGTTGAATTTCAGTTTTACACTAACTTTTAGTTTCGTTCGACTATTAGAGTTTTTATTAACACCGTCGAATTTCAATTTTGAACTAACTTCTATTTTATGCGCACTCTTCGCTCAACCGACCGCCAACGCTCTCGCCATCTCCACCCCGACATCTATTGTCCCCACTTCTGGCCCACCGGAAGCTGCGTGCCGTGGCATGTGGCTTCCGGTGACATCACTTCCGGGCCAGGAGTGGCTTTTCTACACTACTCCAGTACTCACTATATGAACACAAAGGTGCATAATTTGGCCAATGCGTTGGCTGGGAATGGTGAGAATTAGAATGATTCATTAGTCGACAATCGGCGCAAAACTTCAGATCTTAAGGCTGAAAATAAAAATTACTATAAAACATTAAGGAAAAGAGATGGAACAGTAAAGTAATATATATTATTTATGTGAATTTAACTATCTGCAACCCTATGGCAGATATTTTTGTTTTGGGTGCATCGTTGAAGAGTTATCCGGCCAAAAGAGCAAAATATGTGGTGGAAAAGTGATTTTTTCCAAATTTCCGACATTCAACAGCTGATATCTCGAAAACTATGCAATATATTGAAAACATGCTTGGGTGTAAGATGTAGCAAATTTAATCAGCTTTAATTTTGTATATTAAGGTAATGTCGCTAGGACGTATAGTTTCCGAGATGTAAGCGAAAAACAACAAAACAGGACCTTTAGACACTCCCCTCCCCCGGCTCAAAGGCTAAAGGCGGGGACTTTTGATACGTTCACCTCCTAACTAGTCCAAACAAAGTTATGAAGCCAAAAATTGTGTTCCATGACTTTCCCTCTATACCTTTTCGTTGACTGGACTAGTTATAATTACTGAGTAGTAAAAACAAATTCAAGACGTTTCATGATCTGGAATCTGTTTATGTCTTCATGCGGAAGAAATACCTAGAACATAAAAAAACACGGGCCGTTTATCTATTGTATTGTTATCGGGACCATTCGGGCTGAGAACCCACAACACCTCATCCTCCAAAATAGTAACAACTTGCAGCTGCCTGAAGGGATTTCGCAGCCCACTCTCTCGCGGATCATTGAGCGTCAGGTATTCCCGAGTATTGATTCCTGAAATGTATGCTTTATTTATTCACTGACTGTTGTGTACAAATAAAGTTTGAAAAGATGAAAATTGAGAACAATAGTTTGTAAAGAAAAACCAAACCGGAATCGCATGTTCTCACCTCGGATGACAGCGACGAAAGGGTAGAACGTAGGCACGTTGATCGTCGGAGTGTCACGTCGATCATTGCATCCTCGTCGTCAAGTCCCACCTCCTCCGGCGCCTGGTAGTCATCGGGATGCATTGGAGGCGCACTTGGACGAGGTAAGGGGTCTACAAACATGAAGAGCAAGTTGATAAGGGTTAGTTCTGCCGATTCGATGTTTATGGAAGCCATTATCAATTGGAAACCACATGATAATTATTATTATATGGTAAATAAACGACATTAATATATATTTTACTCAAAATATTAGCATAATGTTAAATTTTGTCGAATTACCTGCAGCCACAATAGGAATCAAGGACGGAACTGGAGGAAGAACGACATCCGGACCCAACGGCATCAAGCTTGTAGAAGGTGCTTAAAGACATAAATATTTAATCCAAAAATTTTCCTAAAAATCATAAGTTCAAAGTGGATTGAATCTAATGCATCGAGAAAACTAAACAAATATTGTTATAAAAAGCATGATAAAACCAAAATAAACATTTAACGAGAAATAATAGAGAAAACTGAATATTTATTAAGTAGTAAAAATATGTTGTGTAGTTTCGCTAAAAAAGCAAATTTTATATACTGAATCATTACTGTGATGGTTTTCAAAGTAAATCATGCAACCATAACTCTAACCGCTTAACGATTTAATTGAGAACAAAGATTTTTATGTTAAGTGTACTTAAATTTGGCTAACTTTATTTTGGCTATTTGTTGTAATTTGCCGCTGACGATGAAGAATGAATTGAATATTTGATTAACTTGGATATTTTTATATTTGGACTAGTAATAGAGACTAGAATATTAGTGTAACTTGATAAAAGAAGCTGAACAACTAAGTAACTTAAGGTGTTGTCTGTTACATAAATTAGCAAAACTGGGAATGTTAGTTTGATCTTACCCCTATGTCTATAAATAGCCTACACCCCACTCTACTGCTTAAAGACTCACATCAGGAGGATAATTATTGAATACTATATAACTATTGTCAATTTCTATGTATCCTGTGAGTATCTTCTATTAGTGACAAATGTTTAGACTTGAAAAGATAGTTTCTAATTTGTTTAAATTTCGCTCAACTTTTAACTTATACCACTGACTAGTTCTTGATGTATATAACACTGTAACTTTTACAAATTTCTACGTATGACTCGCTACATGTGTTGCAGTTTTTTCCTCGATTAGTCAGCAGCGTGGGAGGATAAGGTGCCGGTGGGAGGTTCATCCCAGTGAATTCCCGATTTCGGCTACGGCGCCGGCGGGGCCCAGAGGTAGAGCCTGAAAATGTTTGTAATAATGAACATTACACACTAGCTAGCGGGATTATATTTTATGAATTTACTATGCTACAAAAGGTACTTAAAATAATTTTAAAGTTTTACAAGTAACCATTACAGGTTATACCTAAAAATGTCTTCTTGCATTACTAAAAGTTTATGAATTGTCAACTGAAAAAGTAGTAGCCATTTTATGAAAAAATATCTAAATGTGATATAATTATTATATTTATATATCAATCAATCAATCAATCAAAAAATTCTTTATTTCCATCAATTGTTTTATACAATAGAAAATATTCTTATTTTCTAAACTAAACTAAGTGGTACAACATATATATACATTTTAATTTCAAATAATGGAAATATTCTCACATAGGCAACCTAATGCCTGTGTGTGAGAATGAGCCTGTATTTTTTCCAAAAGGTTTTTATTGAACATACTTCAATATACCAAATGTATAATATTTATCGACTATATATTTCATGTCTTACCAGCTGAATTGGAGATTTGGTGAGTTTTCAGGAAAAATATACTTTTATCCGTATTAGAATAATAATATTTACAGTTTGATATTTTCAATCCATTGTTTGAAAGTCGTCAGTGAAACTGCACTGGCCTACGTCATATGGTACATCATTTGAAGGGCTTTGCATTCAGAGCAATTTGCCACAAATCCGACTTCAAAAGGGTCGAGTGTATAGGGAGTTATTGATTTTTTTTGTTTGTGGCAATAATCCGTATTTTCAATTATGATTTTCTACTGACTCCTCATTCACCGACTTCCATCAGACTTGGGAACAACAACTAGCTATTGGATCACTTTAAGGAACTCACCCTGTACATTCGTTTTATTAATATTTTTCTTTAAGTATTATGCCAATCAAAAAGACATTTTTAGGTGTAATCTGTAAAGGTTACTTGTAAAATTTTTAAATTATTTTAAGTACCTTTTGTAGCATAGTAAATTTATAAAATATAATCCCGCTCGCTAGTGTGTAATGTTCATTATCACAAACATTTTCAGGCTTTACCTCTGGGCCCCGCCGGTGCCGTAGCCGAAATCGGGAATTCACTGGGATGAACCTCCCACCGGCACCTTATCCTCCTCCCACGCTGCTGACTAATCGAGGGAAAAAACTGCAACACATGTAGCGAGTCATACATAGAAATTTGTAAAAGTTACAGTGTTATATACATCAAGAACTAGTCAGTGGTATAAGTTAAAAGTTGAGCGAAGTTTAAACTAAATAGAAACGATCTTTTCAAGTCTAAACATTTGTCACTAATAGAAGATACTCACAGGATACATAGAAATTGACAATAGTTATATAGTATTCAATAATTATCCTCCTGATGTGAGTCTTTAAGCAGTAGAGTGGGGTGTAGGCTATTTATAGACATAGGGGTAAGATCAAACTAACATTCCCAGTTTTGCTAATTTATGGAACAGACAACACCTTAAGTTACTTAGTTGTTCAGCTTCTTTTATCAAGTTACACTAATATTCTAGTCACTATTACTAGTCCAAATATAAAAATATCCAAGTTAATCAAATATTCAATTTATTCTTCATCGTCAGCGGCAAATTACAACAACTAGTCAAAATTAAGTTAGCCAAATTTAAGTACACTTAACATGTAAAAATTTTTGTTCTCAATTAAATCGTTAAGCGGTTAGAGTTATGGTTGCATGATTGACTTTGAAAAAAAGTCACTATAAATCATCACAGTAATGATTCAGTATCTCCCTGTAATAGCAAAAAGTCGTATGTAAAAAAAACCTCTTTTCAGGAGAGCCAAAAAACTTAATAATTTTTTTTTTCTTTTAATTACTTTACAAGTGAGGTTACTATGTGAGAATACTATACTATATAGTCTTTATACCTATAACCTAACAGATTTATATTTCTGACGCACATACGACTTTTTGCAATTTAATTTCCGGATATTTTTCAACATAAGACCTTTTTTACGCAGACTTAAGCCTTTTTGTTTTCAAGTTTGGAAGTTTTCATTAACATACGACTTTTTATGAGAAACTTGGCCATCAGGGGTGTACTTAAGGCACCTCAGATCAGTTACATAGGGATCGCCTTTTTTTGTTTCCAGGCCGAATACTTTTATAGTATCCATCAGAGAAGTTAAAGAAATCTTTATAGGAAAGAGTCTCAACATGATATGGGGTAGGTTCCATTCGTGCTTCTCTAATGTCTCTAACAAAGTCAGCTGGTACATAGTGTTCACGTTTTTTAATTTTCCTTTCAATGGTGCTGTGTACACTATCTTTCCAGATATTTTTTGTAAACTGTAACCTTCTTTTGTAGAGAAAAGTACAGAAGAGCATTAGCTACAGTTTCACACCTGTTCTGATTGGTGCTGCCGTCACTCCAAATTATAACGTCAGTGAGGCTTGGGTTCTGTTCTTTTTGTTTGTTCAGATACCTCACTAGCATGGAGGCAAAGATATCCCCATCGAGTTGCCCGTTTCCCTCGTGCCAAACGTAGCACGTGACATCATGGTTCGCAAAATTGAAATATTGAGTAGTTATGTACTTTAAGTTTCGTTTTATAATAAGAGGACGAAGCTCTAATGTCTGGGCATGTAAGTACCTTTTGTAGATCAACTGCTACCACCAATGTGTTGTTTGTCTCTTCTGATTTCTTTTTGTCACTGTCCTTTTCTTCTCTGGCTCCTTTTTTTCTGTTTTGATGTTTTTAAAACTCATCTTGTGAAACCTTTCCTAATTTGTGTTTGATGCAGGTCTCACACTGATCTTTTTAGGTGAAAAAATCCTATGTTCATTACAATAAACACATTATGGAAAAGGGCCCTTGAAGCAGGTTTTGTGTTCTTCTCTGGGCATAAACGGGTATACTCTCTATATAGCTGTGATTTGGTTTCCCAGTTAGGTTCTAAGTACTCCTTAGATGTTTTCGCTCCACAATATTGGGATTCCATTTTAGGAAGAGAACTAAAAAACGCCCGGACTCCATCTCTCTTTTCATTTTCTGTTTGTTTGTCATTAACATTTAAAACATCTCATTCAGGGGGTCAGGGTCGTCTGCGTTATTTACCGGTTGTACAGGTTGGTCCAATACCCCTTTCAGTGCCCAAGATCGGACAGATTTTTCACCTAAACTGAATGTGTTTAGGAACATCTTCTTGCAGACTCTATTTTTTTTCATCACCCACTTTGAGAAGGTATTGGAAAGAGACATTTTTGCGCGCATTTTCGATGTCAGTGTTTGTACGCCGCCAGTTTGGTTTAGACTTATCAACCAATGATACAATAACAGCTCGCTTTGTTTCCCAACTATCAATGTTTTTCCAGAAATTAATAAAAAGCTTGTTTCTATCCAGATCTGTAATTTGGTCGCACTTGAAGTTTTGTCCATTTTTGCAACTGCATCGATCTTTAAGTTCTTTCCCCTTCTTTTCATTATTAAACTTGTATTTTTTACCATCTTCATTCTGTTGTTTTTTCAATCCAAAATAGGGTTCACCTCTTTTTCTTTTAGCTGCGGAGACATTACGTTCCCAGTTCCTTGGATTTACATTTTCCCCTTTTCGACGTTACCTTTTTACTTTCTCCCCCTATACCATAGTATATGGAGAAAGTATTGTTTTCGTCAAAATTTTCGAATTTGAGTTGTTGGTGGATTTATCCATTTTGGTGCCCCCTGAGTCCAAAAAAGTGGTTTTCAGAGTGATGTCTGTGTGTGTGTGTGTGTCTGTGTGTCCGTGTGTCCGTGTGTCTGGATGTAATCAGAGCTAGAGAATGCCCCAATGGTCCGATTTTGTTGAAATTAGGTATGTAGGTCTAAACCCACAATAATTCCAGGCGTTTTTTTTCATTTTTTTGAATTTTTGATTTTTAAGGGTATTTTACCCCGAAAACCCTCAAAAATCGTCAAAAATCCAAATTTCTCAAAAACGGCTCTAACGATTTTGATTAAAATTTTGTGGTTTATGACGCTTAAAATGGTGAATAAAATGACCCCACCCGCATCTCCGAGAAAATGCCCGTTCAAAAGTTATGGAGTAAAAAGTGTTTCAAAAATAAATTTTTTTGGATTTTCAAAATAGCTGTTGTCTTGAAATAAATTTTACTTATCACCATTAAATCAAGCTCAAAAAAACTAAATAATCCAGTATTTTAAATTATTGCTCTACGTCAAGTGGTTGCGGAGAAAATTCAATTTTTCGTTTAGCGGTAAACGCAGTACGTTGTTAAAAGTCACAGACGCGCGTAGCGTCAAACGAGCGCTGCTCAGCTGGTAGCTATCCGACTGAGTCATCAAGACATTAATGTTTGAAGCTTTTAACACCTTTTTATATTGTTGGGAGAAAGTATGTGTCAGTTAGCTGATACCGTTTATTTCTAGTAGATTTCGCAGCCCACACTCTCGCGGATCATTGAGCGTCAGGTATTCCCGAGTATTGATTCCTGAAACGTATGCTTTATTTATTCACTGACTATTGTGTAAAATTAACGTTTGAAAAGATAAAAATTGAGAACAATAGTTTGTAAAGAAAAACTAAACCTGAATCGGATGTTCCCTTGAAACATACTCGCACTCGATCACAACCCACCAAAACATGATACTTAAATGCAGCACAGTTGGTTTTAGAACTCTTTTCCTTTCTGGGTCGCCTCTGCTTTACATTATGCACATCGATCAAGGATTGAATAAACAAATCTTGCTCGTCTTTGGTGATTAAGTTATGGAAATTATTATGTATATCCAAATGGTCCTCGTCACTGATAGCCTGGAAGCAGTTATTCCTCTTGCAGCTGAAAAAAGAGAACTTTGTAATACTGGTTTGCAATAAGACAAGCTTTAACAAATTTCGACAGTACTCCATTTGGCGAAATTTCAGTATTCGTCTCCGCCGAAATGTATCGTATAATATCGATAACTTAACCAAACGTAATCTAACCTTACCTATTCGATTATTCGATCGATATATCAAAATAAACAGCAGGAAGTATTACACTCGTAACACTCGCAGGGACTGGCGTACTATCAGATGGGGCTACCTCTGCAACAGTTGAAATAATCTCAATTAGCACTAAAGATCAAATAATTTCATAAATAAGACATCTCAAGTGGTGTTGGGGTTAGAGTTGGAACATAGTCTTAAAAACAGGCTTAATGTTTATAACATAAAAGCTTTATCGTTGAAGAAGCCTAAAAGTTAAAAGTCTGAGCTAATGGCCTGAGCCATCAATAGGCCTTATTGATTTTGGTTATTGATACAACATACTCTAGGCTATACATACATCCATTTGTAATTTTTCATAAGATGATGCTCTAAACTTAAAAAAAAGATTGAAAAGGTTGAAAAGATGTTATTATAATTTGGGAACATTTATAAATAGGTAGGCCTACCTTGAGCTAAGTTTGGATTGTCAACAAAGTTGGGGTTTCCATCAACAGCAGGTAGGCTCACGTTGGAAGAAGGGTGAGTTGGAATCATCTTTTTGGCCAACTCCACCATCAATTTTCCTCTGCGTTTCATTTTCTAAAAAAATAAAGTTGTAATTAATGTATGTTCCGCATGTTAATGCATGTTAGGAAGTTAAACAAACACAAGACTTGGACATACGACATTTTGATATGAGAAATAAATACTAGATTTTTATCTATATAATCATAGTTAAGTTATAATTCATGTAGTAAGTCTAATTTATAATTTTTAATTATACAATAGATCTATTCAAAGTGCTGAAAACTATAACTCTTCAACTTTTCTAACTCTTTAATTGTAGTTGTAAACATAACCTTAAATGGTTTATAAATGTCTTTATGGAAATTACTTTTATAAAAAAATTAATCCGCAACAAACAGTATGTAATAATGTGCAAAAAACAAACTACACCCCTTTCAACATCATTACAAACATAAATATAATATATTCTTGCTTATATCTAAGAGAAAAGTGGGGAAGCAAAATGCGACTTACCTTGACTTTTGATGTCTTGAGACATAAGACATTTTTCAATTACAAAAAACTGTAGGGAAAACATACCATTTTTAAACACATTGTTTTATTTCATATTAGAACAGCTGTTGACATAAGACATTTTGCTGGCACACGTGGGACAAAATTTGCAACTGGTTAAGCAAATAAAAAAACACGAATTTTTGACATACGACTTTTTGCAATTACAGTGACAATATGAAATTTGCTTGTTTAGCGAAACTACACAACATATTTTTACTACTTAATAAATATTCAGTTTTCTCTATCATTTCTCGTTAAATGTTTATTTTGGTTTTATCATGCTTTTTGTAACAATATTTGTTTACTTTTCTCGATGCATTAGATTCAATCAACTTTGGACTTAAGATTTTAAGTAAAATTTTTTGATAAATATTTATGTCTTTAAGGGGTGAGGAGTTTGTAAATTACAATGGAAATGTAGTACATGAAAAGACTACTGGAGTGCCCTGCAGGTTAGTTCCTTTATATTCTGTAATCAATTGAGATGAATGTTTTTTTTACTATAAACAAAACATAGGCTTCAATTTATAACATTACTTTACCATCATGTTTTACTTAGCATAAGCCTACACTACATCAAGCAATGATAATTTTCTAAACCTTTCTTTTAGGAAGGTTATTTAATATGACAAATTAACCAGTACAGCCTAAATGTGCAGTTTAAGGTGCCGTACGGGCGATTACCTTTTTTTCATGTTTTCCTTTAGCTTTTAAAGCGTAAAATAAAAAAATGGCATTACTTTTTGTCTAAATCAACCGTTTTCCCGTAAAATAGTTTAAAATTGGTAAATTTCAATTCTCTAAAATGGCTCGTCATTCCAAAGGAAAGTAAGCTTTTGGAATTCGTCTCCGACGTAATACATCAATTTCGATGGTTTATTTTTAAATATCGATCGAATAATCGAATAGGTAAGGTTAGGTTACGTTTGGTTAAGTTATCGATACTATACGATACATTTCGGCGGAGACGAATACTGAAATTTCGCCAAATGGAGTACTGTCGAAATTTGTTAAAGCTTGTCTTATTGCAAACCAGTATTACAAAGTTCTCTTTTTTCAGCTGCAAGAGGAATAACTGCTTCCAGGCTATCAGTGACGAGGACCATTTGGATATACATAATAATTTCCATAACTTAAACACCAAAGACGAGCAAGATTTGTTTATTCAATCCTTGATCGATGTGCATAATGTAAAGCAGAGGCGACCCAGAAAGGAAAAGAGTTCTAAAACCAACTGTGCTGCATTTAAGTATCATGTTTTGGTGGGTTGTGATCGAGTGCGGGTATGTTTCAAGGGAACATCCGATTCAGGTTTAGTTTTTCTTTACAAACTATTGTTCTCAATTTTTATCTTTTCAAACGTTAATTTTACACAACAGTCAGTGAATAAATAAAGCATACATTTCAGGAATCAATACTCGGGAATACCTGATGCTCAATGATCCGCGAGAGAGTGGGCTGCGAAATTCCTTCAGACAGCTGCAAATTGTTACTATTCTGGGGGATGAGGTGTTGTGGGTTCTCAGCCAGAATGGTCCCGACACCATCTTGATTTTGGAGGTTACGTGTTTTGAGCGGCGAGTGTTCTGAGCGGCGAACCCCAGGTATAAAAGGGTCAAATGGAATTTGCGGGGAATTCCTCCCTTCGGCAGGGAGAACCTCGTGAAAGGCTCTGAGTACAATACCTCTCAGGTGACTCTGACCTATATATAGGCCTACACTCGCATTTTCAGTGTCTTTACATCAGTTCACTAATACAGTAAATGCAATACAATGTGAATGCCCATTCAAACAAGACGCATAGGGTCTTATTATTAAAAGTTAGTCAATATATACTTATATTTATTAAGCTTCATTAATAAGTTAATTGGCGTTGACAAGTATAATATACAGTATAAGACTTATACAAGTATAATAAAATATAAATATACATAAGTATGCGTATCTTTTCTTCTCATATCTAATAACATTATATTTAAAACGAAATTTGGACTATGAAAATATTTACTAAGTGCACTGGATTGTATCATTATTGATTTTTAAGCGGTATTACAATGCTTAGATCAGTATGCTTATTTTCAATTGGTACATCGCTATCCTTATTCAGTAACATTATATTCTACCTTGCTCTTATGCTGAGGCCTATTTACAATATTCATAAGTGCTCTGCAACAATTATAGGCGGTAAATAACAAAATAATGTAGGCTCCGGTCTACCTGAGCCCGAACAACGATGCCGAATGCCGCCTCGCGGCCCTAGTGCTAGGCGAGTTTGATGGCTGCAGAGGTTTACGGGGATCGTGTTTTAAAATTAACCAATTAAGATAGAGATTGACTCTTAACTTTTTATTAAAGTAGAAAAAAGGATCTGGTTGGCTATCTTTATAGAATTTTAAAATAAAATTTCTAATTTCAGCTATAACTGTCTAAAATCATCTGTTTTTCTTGATTTTTTAACTGAAGTTTTCCATTAGTTTTGATGAAACTACCAAAGAGAGATTACCCAAGTGTAACCAAGGAAATTTAGCACCGTTATTGCATTTGCATCGAGAATAACAGATGATTTTAGTCAGCCGCTAAAAAGAAATTTTATTTAAAAATTATAAAATGTTTTCTTCGTTTTTGTACTTTTAGAAAAAAAGAGCCAATCTCTTATCTTAATGAATTATTTTTAAAACATGATTCCTGTAAACCTCTGCATCCATAAAACTCGCCTAGCGCTACGACCGCGGCCGCAAGGCGAGGTTCTCCCTGCCGAAGGGAGGAATTCCCCGCAAATTCTCTTTGACCCTTCTCTACCTGAGGTTCGCCGCTCAGAACGGGCTCTGGCAAAATGAGCCAATCCACCTGCGCCGCATTCCAAACACATCCAAAATGAGCTAGAGGCTTAAGACTGGCCCCCCGGATCACATCCAAAAAGAGCTAGCTATTCAACCCTTGAAATCACTGAAGCAGAAGTTTACTAGCCTATTCCACATTTACTGTGTTTGATTTTATATTGAATATTATCGTCACTAATACAACGAATCTAATGTTGCACTATTAATAATATTGAGAACTATATTTTAACAATACGGAATATTTAGTTTAATATAGAACTAAATATTCCGAATAGACAAGAAGTTAAAATATTCAGGATTTAAAAAAATTGACTAATTTTTAGTACCAATAGTGATGAGTAGCCAATATAATAAGAATAATACGGAATATGTTGAACATTCCTATACACTAAAGGCAAATTTAAACCGCACCACCGGCAATAGGTTTAAAACTCGCCTATACTATGAGAATTCACCTTAGTGTATAGGCCTTTAGACAAAGCTGAAAGTATGGGTCAGTTATCTGATACAGTTTATTTTGACATATTTTAAAGTTGTGCAGATTAGACTAATGAATGGTTAAAGTTTCCACAACATCCATTAACTGTCGCTGAACAAAATAATATATGGACGAGCTTGTCGAGGAGGCGAGTGAGTGGAGCGAAGGAGCTCTTCTTAAAGAAAAGAGCCTTTCGGGTTTGGCATTTTAGCGCACAGTCTGTAAACGACATTACTATGACTACAAAGAATTGTTTGGGTTGAGCAGTTTCTCGGCCACCAGGTATATGATTTGTAAAAGTGAAAATGCACTCTTTTAAGTCTTACGCATTTGCTGGTACTGTATCCATGTAGGCCTAACTTGGTGGCCTGTGCTGGCGACAACGAATCCTGCTCAGGTGCACTGGGATAATCCTATTATGTCTGCCTGATTGAACAATTAACACGGCTGGCTGGAGCTGGCTCTTCCTACCAGATGGAAGGGGGAGATTTTACAACGCCCCGAAAATGACCTGAAGGATTAGCTCTTTTTGGATGTGCCCCTCAGAACACTCGCCGCTCAAAACACTCGCCGCTCGGTGGACGACACCATTTTGGATCCCCCAGGTAAGATTGGTCTACCACTAAGCTGGAATCTATATTGTATGTTATTGTTTAGTAAATTATTGCGGACATTTTACATTACTGATTAGTAAAAACAAATTCAAGACGTTTCATGGTCTGGAATCTGATTATGTCTTCACGCGGAAGAAATACCTAGAACAATAAAAAATACAGGCCGTTTATCTATTGTATTGTTGTCGGGACCATTCTGGCTGAGAACCCACAACACCTCATCCCCCAAAATAGTAACAATTTGCAGCTGCCTGAAGGGATTTTTATACTTAATATATATTCAGTTTTCTCTATCATTTCTCGTAAAATGTTTATTTTGGTTTTATCATGCTTTTTGTAACAATATTTGATTAGTTTTCTCGATGCATTTGATTCAATCCATTTTGAACTTAAGATTTTAAGCAAAATTTTTTGATTAAATATTTATGTCTTTAAGCACCTAATACAAGTTTTATGCCGTTGGGTCCGGATGTCGTTCTTCCTCCAGTACAGTCCTCGATTCCTATTGTGGCTGCAGGTAATTCGACAAAATTTAACATTATGCTAATATTTTTAGTAAAATATATATTAATGTCGTTTAAAAGATCACTGAAATCCGGGATTAAACCAGAAAATCTAGCCGATCACCTACGTGAGTTTTTGTACAAAAGAGAGGTGAAAAATATCTGGTGTGGACCCGTTTGTGCATTTCCTAAACGTCGTAAAAGAAATATATTCCGGTGTTTAGTTGGTTTTACCTTAGTTGTTATATTTTACAATTGTTTGTTGATTGTTATTTCAAAATGTTAATTTAATAATTTTGTTTTCAATGCTTTAAAATTTTGATAAAAAATAAAATGTATTCAAGTCGCTGTTTTTTTTATTTATTTTATTTTAATTCAACATATACAGTACCAATAATACAATTATTTTTTCCATAATATGTGGTATACTAGTCATATAAATCAACTTATATGACGATTTATATCGGTTGTTACAATTCGATATGCGATTGATACGATTCGATTTATTTATCCGATGCGGTATATCGATCGTATCGATAGATTTATTCATTCGGTAGAAATGTTGTTCGCTAAATGAAACTCTACCCGCCAGTTTCTCCCACAGAAAATGTAAGCCTAGGCCTAGATAAGTTTGTCGTTTTTGTGCAATCCGATGATGAAACATCTGGATTGGATGTTTCTTCCGTAGATAGATACCCCAACTACAGATCTAGAACCTAAACCGTCAACTTCTGAATTGAATGTTTCTTCTGTAAATTCCCTAACCACACATATATAACCTAAACCATCAACTTCTACTCCTAATTCAGAAAATGTATTCGTGCTAGCTCCTGAAGTGATAAAACTGCCAAAATTATCAACCGTACTACAAAAGCCAAAGCCTTCAGCTAGGCCGAGGGTACTTCGTAAACAAACTAAGCCATGCAATCTAGGCTGGCATAAACCATCAACAGCTAAAAAAAGGGTAGGCCTAAAAAACCAGGTCACACACAATCAGGTGATCCACAACCACCAACTAAAAAGCAAAAGAGAACTAAACCAGTTTTAAAATGGGAAAGAAAACCTCTAAATAGGGACGAACAAGATTTTAAATTTTCAGGCAGTGAAGACTTACCTCAGGACATTTAAAATTTACAAACCCCTTTACATGTTCTGAATTTCTTCCTTAATGAGGATTTATTAGAGAGAATGTGAGGAAACAAAAATATTTAGTGTGCAGTTAGACCCAAGTAAGCCTTTTTTAATTACCAAAGCCGAGCTTAGGAAGTTTATAGGCATTTGTATAATGATGTCCTTGGTACACATTACTGATTCGAGAAAATATTGGAACGAGGTTGTCGGAAACCAGCTCATTCAACAAACAATGTCTGTAAAACAGTTTTAAACCATCAAGCGTTACTTACATTTAAATAATAATGACTTTATTGTTTCCCCAGGTGAACATGGGCATGATAGGCTACATAAACTAAGACCAGTGTTGGATACATTCAATGGAGGGTGTAGCTTAGTACCCCTTGAAGAGGCATTATCGGTTGATGAGCAAATATGTGCCATAAAAACCCGTCATTATTTAAAACAGTATCTTCAAAAAAAAAACCATAAATGGGGATACAAGTTGTTTATTTTGGCAGGTGTAAGTGGATTTTCATACAAGGCAGGTATATACTCTGGCCTTGCAGATGACCCAATCATACGTACCGTACTCAAATGGGGGAGCCAGATTTAGGAGGCAGTGCGAATGTTGTTGGATTAGCAAGAGGTATCCCTCCCGGAGTACATTACAAACTCTATTTCGATAACTATTACACAATATAGATTCCAACTTAGTGGTAGACCAATCTTACCTGGAACATCCAAAATAAAGATGGTGTCGGGACAATTCGGGCTGAGAACCCACAACACCTCATCCCCCAAAATAGTAACAATTTGCAGCTGCCTAAAGGAATTTTTATACTTAATATATATCAAGTTTTCTCTATCATTTCTCGTAAAATGTTTATTTTGGTTTTATCATGCTTTTTATAACAATATTTGTTTAGTTTTATCGATGCATTTGGTTCAATCCATTTTGAACTTAAGATTTTAAGCAAAATTTTTTGATTAAATATTTATGTCTTTAAGCACCTAATACAAGTTTGATGCCGTTGGGTCCGGATGTCGTTCTTCCTCCAGTCTTGTCGTTGATTCCTATTGTGGCTGCAGGTAATTCGACAAAATTTATTATTATGCTAATATTTTGAGTAAATTATATATTAATGTCGTTTATTTACTATATAATAATAACTATCATGTGATTTCCAAATGATAATGGCTTCCATAAACATCGAATCGGCAGAACTAACACTTATCAACTTGCTCTTCATGTTTGCAGACCCCTTACCTCGTCCAAGTGCGCCTCCAATGCATCCCGATGACTACCAGGCGCCGGAGGAGGTGGGACTTGACGACGAGGATGCAATGATCGACGTGGACACTCCGACGATCAACGTGCCTACGTTCTACCCTTTCGTCTCTGTCATCCGAGGTGAGAACATCCGATTCCGGTTTGGTTTTTCTTTACAAACTATTGTTCTCAATTTTTATATTTTAAAACTTTATTTGTACACTACAGTCAGTGAATAAATAAACAATACGTTTCATGAATAAATACCCGGGAATCAAGTCAGCTCTGAAATCAATCATCGAAAGCATTCACCTCCAAAAAAATCTTCCTCCTCGGCATCGGTGTCACGTTACGGCGTCTCTTTCAAGAAGCTTTCCTTCCTCAATAGTTAGGAAGCACACCTAGGTAAGTTTAGATGAAGTAATTTAGTTCTATATGTAACATACTCTATTATTAACAGGATATTGTGTAGTATACAAGACTGAGAATCACTTATAATGAAGGCAAAGCCACCTTACCTTTCTACACTTTGTCTTGTAGGTTATCATCGAAGTTCAGTTCAGTAGGTTTTAATAGAATAATATTAACATAAATAACAAAATAAAGGACAAATTTTAACTAAGTTAATGTAGCCTAAAACATTGTCAAAGAACAACACAAAATAAACTAGCTAAGTTTATTTTGTATGTGTACCTATTTTGAGTAATTTTGAGAAGGCTTCATTTGATAGGTTAGGTTAGGTTAGCCTAAAATGGTTTGACACAAGTGCTGCCAAATATGAATCAGAAAGGTACTTTTTATTTAGTCTATGGAGGAAATGAGTTATGCATATTCAATTTTTCTTAAAACCATTGATTTTGTTGTTATAGCCTTAACATCGCGGTCCATAAAAGTGATGGAGGTTTACTGTTGGACTGTTATTATAATCCATTTCTTACCTCAATTTATCTTTGATGATTCTATTGTTTTCATCGCATAATTTTAATCACTAAATTGAAATTTTAACATCGATAATAATGGTGGAGGAGGATAACTAAGTTCCGCCAATTAATGTATGGCTATTAGTCTAGGCCTTATAATAAAAATTTATTATTTTGTTAATTTTCTGTAAACTTTACCATGAATATTACAACTGTTGGATAATCACAATAAAGAGATATTAGTTTTGAATGATTGAGCTGTATAGCCTAGGCCTAGTAAGTTCACCTGATGATGTGGTAGGTAATACCAAACTAGCAAGCCTAGTGATAGGTAAATTATTCACCAGTAGGCCTATAGGTGTAGCTGGTTAAATAATTGGAAAAAAGTTAGTCTAGTAAAACTAAGGTGCCATTCAGTAAGCTTCCTACGTGTGATTCAGTCAGCCGTATGCATATACAGAGGCATAACCTTTAGAGAGTATAAATCGAGTCATTTGATAAATCTATCTTAACGTAGGCCTAACATATCCAAACTTTGATATTCACATAAATCATAGCCTAAGAGAGTGTGTAGTAAAACTTAGGGTGCAGTTTATGATGCGTCCTACGATTGATTTATTTAACCCTCCGAGCATTATTCGGCGAAACTTCATTATCCGACTCCACCGACTCCGCGGTTATTATCGATGTGAAAAATTTGATATTGCCATTATTCGATACTTGTAATCGTTTAAGTTAAGATATGTGTAACACAATCAATCATATGATAGTTTATTTACAATAACAAAAATGTATCATAATAATAATCTAACCTAACAATCTAACCGTAAACCTCGTCACTTATTGACGGTGATGTTTATAGCAACGAAATGAATAGTGTTTGGAAACATTTAAAATGCATATTCCTTTAATACAATAGCAAAATAAATTAAATTTTTACCTCTATGGAACATAGAGTATAAAATTCTTTTAGACCGACTTTAAATTTCTCTTAGGCAAATTCTCTAGCCAAAAGGCTTTTTTATTCCTAATTTGATTTCAATGAAATTCTCAGGTTAGATTTTAAGTATTTTAAACTAGGTAATAAACTATAATCGAGCAATTATTTTCAAGTATTAAAAAAGCTCATTTTCCGGAATTTTTGACAGAACTTTAGTTGTTTAGACTACATGGTTTGACTAATGTAGTTGCTATGATCAGTTTATTTTCCCCCATCGCAGCTGAGTTGTCGATGTATGCTGAAAACAACATAACATAACCTTTTCTTGTTTATATTTGCTCGCCGTTATGTTACGTTTTTAAATAAAATTTAATTGATATTTTGACAGACATATTTGTTAAATTAAATAGATCAACACTGATGTTTACTTATTGAAGTTATAAATTTATAGTCTACCAAAAGATAGGCATGTTGATGTGGAATGAATTGGTGTCGTACGGAATTATGCGATTAACTAATTTATGGGATACAACTAATATCTATTTGGGAGAAAGATTTAAATTGAACAACTAATTAGAATGTGTTGTGCCATTGTAGCCTATGTCTCAGGTAACAAAATATGCATTAAGTGTTAAGTAAGCGTAATTCTACAATACTTACATTACTTGATTTTTATTAATTTGCAATCATGGATTTTAAATTGCATTGTTTTTTCGCTCTACAATCTATTTTTCTTTAATTTATAAGCATAATTATTATTAAGTTACTTGCTTATTTTGAGGTCTTAGCTAAAATCATAGTTTGTATGTATTTATTTGTAGGCTAGGCCTAGGATGTACGCCGGTTGACTTCGGACGGTTAGATGACGTTCCACTCTTCACATTCGAGGAGATGGAAACCTCCGTTCTCTCCCTAAAGAGCAACAAGGCTCCTGACCCGGACGGATTCCCAGCGAGGCTTTAAAGAAAGTATTTTCAATTAATGCTGACTTGTTGAGAATATGTACAACGCCTGTTTGGTAGAAGGGGTGTTTCCGGCTCCCTGGAAAACCACCAGACTTGTACTCATCAGCAAGGGCAAAGGTGATCCCGAGCTGCCGTCGTCCCACAGGCCTTTTTGCATGTTGGACACGGCTGGGAAGCTGTCCAAGAAGCTGATCCGTTCCCGCCTGACGTCTGCCGTGGAAGCTGCCTGGTACTTATGCCTCCGTCAGTACGGCTTCAGAAAGGGACGGTCAACGATTGACGCTATCACCGAAGTCCAGAGAGCTGTGAAGAGAGCCGAGAGCCACAACCATTTCTCTCGCTGAGTAGTGCTTCTTGTTACGCTTATGTCAAGAATGCCTTTAACTCGGCGAGGTGGGTCGATATGCTGGATGCGCTTCGCAACACCTTTCGCGTTCCTGCATATCTGTTGCGACTCATCTTGTTGCGGATTATTTCCGCTCCCGAAGCCTGATTTACGACACAAGGGACGGAACGTAGACGATGGAAGTCACTTCTGGTGCCGCGCAAGATTCAATACTCGGCCAGGATCTCTGGAACGTTGCCTATGACAGCCTCCTGAGGTCGGAGATGCCTGAGGAAACCACTTTGGTTGGGTACGCCGATGATGTCGCAGCTCTCATTGTTGCACGCAACGTTGAGCTGACCCAACTAAAGTTGAACCGAGTCATGCGTGTGGTCAACACATGGATGTCCGATCACGGTATCTCGCTTGCTCTCCGTAAGACGGAGATTGTGATCCTTACGAAGAAGAGGATGGTCACCGTCGTTCCGTTCCAAGTGGGAAGGGAGGTGGTCCAATCAACTCGTGCTGCTAAGTACTTCGGGATTATGGTGGACACCAAGTTAAGCTGGAGGGATCAGATATTCCGTACGGCGGACAAGGCCGCTAAGGTAGTCACGTACCTTAGTAGGCTGATGGCCAATGTCGGGGTTCCACGATTCGACAGAAGACGTCTGTTGATGTCCGCGGTTCAGTCCGTGCTTTTTTATGGAGCAGAGGTGTAGGCAGACGCTCTCGATAAAGAGTAGTCAGGTTGCGACTCGCCCGGGTTCAACGTCGAGCGGCGCTCGGGATGTGTTCTGCCTACCGGACAGTGTCCGAGCCTGCCGTCCTGGTGGTCGCCGGAGTTATCCCTGTCAAGCTCTTGGCAGGAGAGAAAAAGGCAATTTATCAGAGACAAGGCTAGATTAAAAGAACACGGCAAGAACAGAAGAGCGCTCCAGAACCTTCCAGCAGTGGGAACACAGCTGGGAGCACGACACCCGAGGACGATGGACTGCGCGACTTATCAAGCACGTCCAACCATGGGTGGAACGGCGGCCAATTCTTGACAATTCACGGCTATCTCGGTCGTACCTGAACCGGATGGGCAAGACCGGTTCACCAGACTGCATTTATTGCTCGGGCGTTCCCGACGATGCGGAACACACATTCTTCCGCTGCCCCCGTTGGGAAGGGCCCCGCCTGAAGGCCACACAAATTTTTTGGTGCATTTTTGGTGGATTTCGGTCTGCCAAAAGATCTTGGAGGATGAGGGCAACTGGGATTGTTTATCACAGTTCGTCCGGGGCATCCTCCTGGAAAAGAAACCGATCTGGACGGCGAAGTGGCCCAGATCCCTTGATCGAGTGGCTGGATAAGGAGTGAGCCCCACGGGCATAAGCCAAATTTAGGCCTAGCCTGACGTAATGTAATAAACAACTCCAGGTTAGAATCCTAAAGAGTAGAGGCGAGGTTTTTTAGTGGGTAAACCCGTTTTTAGGGGAGCCCCACACTACAGGCTTGCCACCTGTGTGCGTAATGAATTTTTCTCACCTCTCTCTCAAAAACAAAGCGTCACCTAATAACTCAAAAAGTGAGTAAAAAATTCTTGTACGGGACGGACATCGGAGCGTATTCCTAGTAGGCTGATGGCCAATGTCGGGGTTCCACGATTCGACAGAAGACGTCTGTTGATGTCCGCGGTTCAGTCCGTGCTTTTTTATGGAGCAGAGGTGTAGGCAGACGCTCTCGATAAAGAGTAGTACAGGTTGCGACTCGCCCGGGTTCAACGTCGAGCGGCGCTCGGGATGTGTTCTGCCTAGCGGACAGTGTCCGAGCCTGCCGTCCTGGTGGTCGCCGGAGTTATCCCTGTCAAGCTCTTGGCAGGAGAGAAAAAGGCAATTTATCAGAGACAAGGCTAGATTAAAAGAACACGGCAAGAACAGAAGAGCGCTCCAGAACCTTCCAGCAGTGGGAACACAGCTGGGAGCACGACACCCGAGGACGATGGACTGCGCGACTTATCAAGCACGTCCAACCATGGGTGGAACGGCGGCCAATTCTTGACAATTCACGGCTATCTCGGTCGTACCTGAACCGGATGGGCAAGACCGGTTCACCAGACTGCATTTATTGCTCGGGCGTTCCCGACGATGCGGAACACACATTCTTCCGCTGCCCCCGTTGGGAAGGGCCCCGCCTGAAGGCCACACAAATTTTTTGGTGCATTTTTGGTGGATTTCGGTCTGCCAAAAGATCTTGGAGGATGAGGGCAACTGGGATTGTTTATCACAGTTCGTCCGGGGCATCCTCCTGGAAAAGAAACCGATCTGGACGGCGAAGTGGCCCAGATCCCTTGATCGAGTGGCTGGATAAGGAGTGAGCCCCACGGGCATAAGCCAAATTTAGGCCTAGCCTGACGTAATGTAATAAACAACTCCAGGTTAGAATCCTAAAGAGTAGAGGCGAGGTTTTTTAGTGGGTAAACCCGTTTTTAGGGGAGCCCCACACTACAGGCTTGCCACCTGTGTGCGTAATGAATTTTTCTCACCTCTCCCTCAAAAACAAAGCGTCACCTAATAACTCAAAAAGTGAGTAAAAAATTCTTGTACGGGACGGACATCGGAGCGTATTCCTAGTACCTTTCTGATTCGTATTGGCAGCATTTGTGTGACGCCATTTTAGGTCTAACATAGTCTGCTTCTTCTCACAATAATTAAGATACACCAAGGAATCTAAAATAAGTAAAAAGAAGGTAAGACATGCAACGCCCTCTATGCACCAGGTGTTCTTTTGCACCTATGACATCACCATTTATTTACGTTTTTAATGAACATAAATAACCTTCAATTAGTTAGTTACCTTTAATAAATTCCTATTAGTTATTTTTAGGTGTAATCTTAAGGAAATAAACTTTATAAGAGAGAGTTAATTAATTTTCATTGATTTTCAGCTGAAGACATGTTTTTTAAGATTTTTGTCAAAATAAAATACCTTCTTTTAGCAAGTTCAAAAGTGACACTTTTCTAGCAAAGACTATGATCGTGAGTGAATTTAAGTACAGTAGTGTTTGAGTATGATGGAAACAAGAACATTATTGAAACTAAATACAGTTTTTTATTGTGATTGCCTACAGCAAGTTTACATCATGCTATCGTAATGCTGGATGTACCTGAGTGTGTTGAATATTTACCCATGCACGAAAGTAAAACACATTCAAGAACCTCATGAGGATCACAGTTTTTTTGGAATCAACAGATATTCAAACATGTTTATTTCAGTGTGTGGATTAGATCTAAATGATTAGAAAAAACACAACCACATATTTTTGCACATATTTGCACAAGCAGTTTGCACATATTTTTAATAAAATGAATTTCCATGACAATTTAACAATGGTTACAAACAAGTAGAACATTTTATTTTCATCAAACATAAAATACAAGGCTTTTACTAGAACATCCTGAGTTAGGGGGAAGGTAAAATACAGTTTTATTACAAGTATTTTAAGGAAAACTTCAATTTATCATTCAGACGTCCACAGGTTAAAGTCTGCAGTCAGTGCGAAAATTTTAAATCTAAACTAAAGGACCCTTGTCTAAGCGACAATGTGAAGCGCAGTGTCACAGCTGAACAAATTGTACACAAGCGGAGAGCAAAAAAGTTTTACGCAAAAAAAAAAGAAATGATTACAAACACTGACGATGATACACCTTACTCTGTTTTGACTACATGCAAAACTTACCTCAGTTGGTCAGTGGCAGCCAAGCTGGACGGACGTGGTTTCCTTGTTCTCTGATTGTGCCGTGTTTTCCTTGTTCTCGCTGTGCGTGAAAATAACCTGACAAAATGAGTGATTGTAAACTATGTAGTGATGTTTTACCGGATTCTGAATACGCTATCTGCTCATCATGTGATTCACATCTACACTTCGAGTGCGCTGATATTCTAGAATCCACGTGGAATCGCATGGGCAAGTCTCGACGTGAAGCGTGGAAATGTAAGAACTGTACCGGCAAGGGTAAGTCCCAAAGTAAGGATGTGCTCAATAAAGAACTAATAAATGATATGCATGACGAGTTTTTGGCCAAAATGGAAGAAGAAATTAGTCTACAATTTTCTATTTATGAGAAAAATTTTGGTGCTCAAATGACAGAATTCAAGCATTCTATGGACTTTTTTTCTAATAAGATAGATGAGTACGAAAATAAAATAAAGAATTTCTCTGATTTGGTAAAAGATCTGCAAAGCTCTCAAAGTAAGTTAGAGGCAGAAAACAAACATCTGAAAGAAAGTATCACTAAATAACAGTTACAACTCGAGAATCTTGAACAGTACAATAGGAACAGAAATTTACAAATTGTTGGAATCCCTGAAGTGAAGAACGAAGAATTGGGCGAGGTTATTAAAAAAATCTCAGGTTTGGCTAATGTCCCTGTTGATATAAAACGTGAGATCCAAGCTATTCATAGGGTTCCTACAAAACTTGAAAAGGGCCCTAAGCCTATTGTTGTACAGTTTACAAACAGACAGACACGGGATAGCCTTCTAGAAAAAGCTAAGAAATTAAAATTGAAGTCAACTGATTTTGAAGAGGGTGTCCCTGTAACTAATGTTTATGTTAATGTACATCTGACACCTTATAACAAAAACCTCTTATATGAAGCTAAGCAACTTAAAGAACATGGATGGAAGTTTGTATGGGTTACGGACACAAGAATATTTGCAAGAAAAACTGATGGCGAAAAAAGGGTACACTTAACATCAGTCGACCAAGTGAAAAAACTTATTGGTTAGCCTAATATTGCAGCACTATAATAACGATATTTTTAATGTCGTAAATGTCTTTAAATAGTCTGTGTAATCAATTTAAAATTTTCTGTTTAAATATTCGAAGTTTAAGGAATCATTACGATGAACTATGTATTTATTTACAAAGTCAAATATTTAAATACTACATTGTTTTCTTAACTGAAGTTTGGATAAAATCCGGCGAAGAAAGCAAATATCATCTGCCAGGATACGAATTGTTGCTTCGGGACCGACCAGATAATCAGAGTGGAGGTGTTGTTATCTACGTGGACTCTGTCCTGCAGTATACGCACCAGCTGATCGCCTTCCCTACTGCCGAGATTGTCAACGTCGAGTTTACAATTAATTACAACAACCGCAAGTATAACATGTCTCTTTTTGGACTTTACAGAAATTGTAAATTTACTTTTAATGCCTTTAAGTCTGATTTTGAATGTTTATTACAGAAATCTAAAAACAATTGTGTTTTCCTTGGAGATTTTAATATATGCTTGATTAAAAAGAATAGGTCTGGTAAAGATTATTTAAATTTAATTGCTTCCTACGGTTTTGAAAGTCTGGTCAATTCACCAACTAGAATCTCTAATAATACTTTTTCTTGTATTGATCATGCTCTGGTGAAAAACTCTAACTTAGATTTTCAATGCAAAATATTAGAGTTAAATATTAGTGACCAGTTTGCTTTGGACCTTACAATTTCTGAAATAAAAAATAATGTATGCCGTCCCAGTTATTGTAGGGTTTTAGATGCTGATTTATTTGCCAGACAGTTAAGGCTAGCAGATTGGAGTCCTGTAATTAATGCTTGCAATGTTAATAGTTCGTTATCTGCTTTTTATGATGTTTATAACTCTTGTTACACTTCATCTTGCCATTTAAAAAAAACTAAATTATAATAGAAAAAGGCAAGAATGGATCTCAAATAATTAAGTTAGTTTAATTAATCGTAAAAATTGTCTTTTTAAAGGAATATTGTAAAAATAGAAATAATTTATTGCTAAGAGATGAATATAAAAACTTTGCAAAAAATGTTAATAGACAAATTAGGCGAGAAAAATTTAACTACTTTTTAAATATGGTCGAGAGGTGTAATGGAAACTCTAGAAAATATTGGAATGTTATTAAAAAATTGTTAAAAGTAAAAAAAAAAATTATTAAGTAATATTAAGATAGGGGATGGATTAATTAATGTATCTGGCAATGAGAAGCTTGTTGCAGACCAATTTTGTAACTATTTCACAACAATAATCTCCTCATTAAGGGCTGAAGCTTTTGGGTCTGATTTGTTCTTGGAGGATGAATGTGACAGCAATGTGTTCATGGATAATTTTCAATGTACATATGAAGATGTTGTAAATGCAATAAATTTAGCGAAAAATAAAGTAAGCTGTGGATTGGATGGGATTAGTATTATTTTAAATATTAAGAAACATATTGATATTTTTGCTCCACTTTTGCATAATTTATTTTGTAAATCGCTAAATGAGGGTATTGTCCCCAATGATTTAAAAACAGCTTGTGTTGTTCCCGTTTATAAGTCTGGCAATGACACAGATTTGTCATCATATCGCCCCATATCGGTGATAAACAACATTGCTAAAATTTTTGAGCGAATTATAAAAGATAAATTAATGTCCTACTTTAGCAATAGAAATCTGTTTTCTAGCAACCAGTATGGTTTCTTACCGGGAAGGGGAACTGATCTGGCTGTAGATAGGCACATAAGCTGTATAACAAATTCTGTGGATAAACATAAGTGTACTTTAGCGATATATTTAGACTTTCAAAAAGCCTTTGATGTTCTAGATTTAAATGTTTTAATAAGTAAGTTTAAAAAGTATGGTATTGGCGGCCTGGCTCTTAAATGGTTAGAATCTTTTTGCAAAGAAAGAAAGCAGGTTGTCAGGATAGGTAATGTTCTTAGTAATGTGTCAGAGCTTACGTATGGTACAGCCCAAGGAGGGATTTTGGGACCAGTATTTTTTTTAATTTTTATTAACGATTTGTTGAGTATGGAATTGAACTCAGCAGTGTTTGCTTACGCTGATGATACAGCACTTGTTTGTTCTGCATACAACAGGCAAGCACTGATGAGGAAAATTCAAAGTGATCTTGATAAAATATCGTCATGGTTAATAAAAAATAGACTGTTAATAAATTCCAACAAATCTAAATGCATTATGTTTTTTGATTTCAATCAAGATAGAGAATATCTAAGAAATCATTACAACTTGCGATGCCATAGCCACCAATGTATATATAATTGTGTTTGTACCAACATAGAAATAGTTGATAATGCTAAGTATTTGGGCCTGATTATTGACCAGCATCTAAAATGGGATTACCATATAGATTATCTTTCAAAAAAATTGAGAAAAGCCAGTTATGCTCTTTACCATATGAGAAATTATATTAATAGCAATCAATTAAAACAAGTTTATCTATCATGGTTTGAAAGTTTATTAAGATATGGTATAATTCACTATGGTGGAGCATACCCTACCGTTATTGGGCCCGTAGTCATGGCCCAGAGGCTTGCTTTGCGTATTATGTATCGTGTGAATCGCAATGAAAGATTGAGCTATCTATTTAAGGAAAGTAATATACTTACTGTAAAACAATTGCATGAGTATTCAGTAGTTTTGCACATACATAAGTACATTGATTTATATAAAATTAGAGAGGTAAATAGAATCACACGGTCCGCACAGTACATTTTATTAGATATTCCATTTTTTACAAAAGAGTTAAGTAGGCATCAACTGTGTTACATAGGGCCAAAAGTGTTTAATGATTTTATCATTAAATATGGGAATGAAGTTTTATTTACAAAAAGACATAAAGTAAAAATGAAAGCTTATCAATTTGTTGCAGACAGTGAGTAATTTATCAACTAATATTTGTATACTTATTTATTTATTTATCTATAGTTTTGTTATTGTAGATCATATTTATTGTTACTGTCTTGTTATAGTTGTGATATTTATTTATTTAGTTTGTTAATATTTAATGTGGCTTAAGTTACTTATTTCTGATTAGTTATTGCTTGTGTGTTAATTTTCACCGAAACATGAGAACAGTGGAATGTCTGAAGTCCAAATAACTGCCAAATAGACTGATATCATATTCACATGTATAATGTCCAACTGCACTCCCGCACGCTCTGTTTTGTTGCATTGGGAGGATTGTGTTTAATACTGTATTGTCTTTTCCTGAATAAAGTATTTTGAACTTGAACTTGAACCTCTACCTATTATACCTGTGCAGGAAGTGTTTTATTTACGTCAACTTTGGCTTAATGTGTTTTGCGTCCATAATATGAAGACCAATAAGGCAAAAATGTACATTTATCATGAAGGAGAAGCAAATAAGTCCCCGGAGGAGGTTTGCTCGATGTTATTACACAACTTAAAAACTGAAATTCCTAGTGAAAATAGGCCTAAACATCTAGTTCTTTTTAGTGATGGACCATAAGGGCAAAATAAAAATCACTGTGTCGTGCGATTTCTTATGAATCTTTGTGATGAAGGATTTTTCCAGACTATTCGACACTACTTTCCAGTCAGAGGACATTCCTTTTTAGCATGTGATCGGGATTTTGGGTGTATAAAACGTCTAGTACGTAGAGCTGATAGAATTTACACTCCTAATGAGTACGCTGAGATGATTCTTAATTCAAGTAAAACAGGACGCTTTACTGTTCACCAAGTAACCAGCCAGATGATCTTTGGTTTCAACAGTTAGTGGCTTCAGTTTTATAAAAAATGGTCAACTCAGATGAAACCTCTGGAAGGGGAATCAAGAAAGAAGACAGAATTCCTTTTAAAATCTCAATATATAAGGAATTTTCTTACAACCAAGCCAACCAAGGAAAGGTAGTCACAAAACACTTTATTGACGGGTTCACGTCCTCCAAATTCACTTTGAAAAAATATAGTAGTGTTCCAGCCCTCCCTACAACATTGGCAAGTCCATCAGGAAAAGTTCCTATCAACGAAAAGAAAATCAAGGATCTGAAGAAGCTAGCCCATTATCTCATAGGATATGAGGACTATTATGACGTCGTATACCAGTGGCCAACAACGTTGAATGAGTGTAACGTAGACATGGTGTATGAGGATGAATGAATAACTTGGACACTATGTAAGTAACCTAAACAAATAGGCTTTTATTGTATGTTTTTCCATTTGGCTGTTATTGAACACTGGTTTTAAGGAAAGAACACTATTTTTCTTTAGCCTATTAATGTCTTTTATTGTTTATCAATCACAAAACATGTAAACATTATTTCTTTTGGTGCTTTATTAATAATATTTCATGTAAAAAGTAAAGTGTGTTCTTATTTGACATCCCAGTGTTGTTAACCTTTAACAAAAATGAATTGTTGTTAAAAAAGTTTGTTTATTGCAAAAACCCGTCAAATGAATAAAAATAAAAAATTAATATAAAAATGAAAATAAATAAAAAACCAATACTAACCCTAATTTTTATTTAGGGGGTATTGGTCTGCTATATTAATTTTTTCTTGGCTAAAAACACATAATTATTATAATTAGGAAGTTTTTTAGTTTTTCCGAAAATCTCTAAAAGCGCACTTGACGGGTTTCTGAAATAAACGATTCAATTATGGGGCAGGATACATCACCAAGTTCCCCCACCCGAAACTATCTAACTGTAGGCCTATCAGCAACCGCTACTGACTCACCATCTGATACAATTATGGAGCAGGATACATCAGCAGGTTCCCCCGGCCGAGACTATCTAACTGTAGGCCTATCAGCAACCGCTACTGACCCACCATCTGATACAATTATGGAGCAGGATACATCAGCAGGTTCCCCCGGCCGAGACTATCTAACTGTAGGCCTATCAACAACCGCTACTGACCCACCATCTGATACAATTATGGAGCAGGTTCCCGAAGCCGAGAATCTAAAAAATGTAAAAAAAGAAGGTATGACCGAGAAAACTTTTGCATATTTTGTAAAAAGTTAGTGAAGAAAATAAGGAGACACTTTATGAACAACCATAAAAATGAAATGGTTATTGCTGAGTATTTGGCTTTGTGGGAAACGTGCCCAAAACAATCCAAAGTAAGAAGAATGAAGATAATTTCAGATTTAACATTAAAAGGAAACAAGGAATATAATGATGCTTGTTTACAAAGTTCCAATTCGACAGCAATTTTGCCAGTTAAAAGGCCTCCTGAAAAAAACTCGAAAAAAGAATATGAATATGTCTGTTGCTTGATTTGTCATGGCTTGTTTGTGAAAAAAAAAACATTTTTATCAACACGCTGCTGTATGCTCAAAAAAGGCGAAGAACAAGAGGAAGAAGTAGTAGAAGAAGAAAAGAATGTTGATGAAGAAGGTGAAGAGGCTGCTGATATTATTAAAAGGATAAGAACGCAGTATTTGAAAATGTTTGGCATGAACATGGCATATAACAATGTAAAAGTAACCAGTAAGTTCAAAGAAGAAATTTTAACATCTTTAAGACTGGATGAAATTGGGAAAATTGCAATAAAAGATCCACTATTAATTTCAGTCACATCTGATTTTTTTAATAGCCATCAGAGTGCTAAAGACAAGCATCAGGTAACAAAAAAAAAAAATAATAATAAATAAATAAAAAAATAAGAGATGGGGCAAAACTGTTAATGGGCAAAACTGTTAATGAAAGTGAATGAACTTGATTCTAGTATCACTGTCATGAAATCTCTATTTCAGCCGAATAAGGTTGAATGTGTAATTTCAGCTTGCCAGTCGCTATGTAACATACAGGATATGGATAGTGCTCTGTCTGATCCTTCTACTGTAACGGTAGGAATGAATGGCAGATTGTCCTGGATTTTAGAAGAATGTGGCAAAAAATTAATGAATGAAATATATTGTGATGACACATTGACAGATGAGCAAAAACATATCGGTCGCCGCAGTGTTAAAGAATTTCTTGAGATGTTAAGAAGGCGTTGGAAGTTTTATGTTTCAACAAATCTAAAAAATATTAGGAGGCGGGGAAAAATGATGAAACCCTTTATTTTACCTCTTGACAGTGACATCCAAAAGTATGCCGCCATGTTAAGGGAAATGGAACTAGACTTTCAACTAGGACGTGAACTTATCATAATTAATTATGCTTATATATATATATATATATATATATATATATATATATATAAACATATTTACCATTATAAAAAGGATAACAAAAGAACATAAATTATCTCAATTTTGTTTTCCTTTATTTATAGAGATCTGGGAATTTTTAATAATCGTAAACATCTATTTTTGGAATTTCATTTATTTAAGCACTGTAATATAATATCATTGCTTACAAACACATTATACATACTATCAAATACATCATATTTCATACTCATGATATATAAATTTTTGTTAAAAATTACTGTACAAAAAGATATTCTATAGTTATGATTTTTACAATACCGTTATAATCGAAAGTTAATTATAATTTTTAACTATTATAAACTGTCCATCTACAAACCACTCTGTTTTGTTTTACAGATTGATCTTGAATTCAGTATGATATACAAGAACGATTTCTTATTTACCAAGTTCACAGAGATAAGAAACAAAATTATGACATACATCAGCTCAGTGAGGAGCGATTTAATTCAAAAACTGGAAGGAATCAATGACGGTAAAATTTTTCTGTAGTCCCTATTTCTTCTATTAGATGATAATGATGTATTCTGTAAAAATAATGTATGAGAGAATACAATAGTTTTTTGAAAATAATGTTTTGAAAGCTGCTGATGAAACTTGGTATAAAGCTTCATATGGTCAAGATATATGTTTTATGCCAACAATTATCAATTCCAGTGTTCCTCTTGACATCAAATCCTGCACTTATTTCCCATGTAATTTTTAGGTTAAAATGTAACAACTGTCTGATAGCGAGCAATGCAGTAAGAAGACATTATATATACCAACGTAGTAGAAAGTCATTGTTAAACAATGTAAAGGACTAGTAAAATTGGTAAATTTTCAGCTTACAGTAATTTTCGAATTGAAAAAATTTAATTTTATAAATAAAGTTTCTTTTTAGAAAACCTGAAGGCTATCCTGGGTTTATTTCTTTTACTTCCCCAACCTAACTTCCAAACTGGCAAAAGAGGAAAAAAGTTTGTTTTATATTTTTTTTATTTTTATCTAAACTGTTTTATATAGAATTTTAAGCTTGCCTTAAGAACTCGACTTGCCCCAAAATTTAACTCAAAATCATTCTTTCATCGTAAATTAATTAGGGAGTCATACCCTCAAACTACTAAGGTGCGCTAAAAGCCTTCAGGGCTTAATTGCCTTGGAACTAACGATCATACGAGAGCAATAAATGGAGCATGCCAATCGCGACCTGAAGCACGATTATTTTGCTTGACTTGGATAAGATGACTTTATGACCAACTTTTCCTGACCTCGCAAAATTCCCGACTTTACCCGACTGTAGACACCCTGTTATATTTATGGTTGTTTATGCGGAAATACAGTACAAAATTGTGAAGAGAGTGATTTAATATTGTTGTTTTAAGTTCTTTCTAAAAAAATATAGCAAAAGTGTAATATGTAATATACTATAGTAGGATTCACGAAAATAGTCCGATGAGAGTTGATACATTGTTGCCAAATTTATTCTGAAACACATTATTATACTGTGTAACACATGATAAACATAACCACAAATGACAACATTGCAGGGCGGGAGGGGGTGAGGGGGGAAACAGCTGTTTAAATTTCCATCGGACTATTTTCGTGCATCTTACTATAAGTGATACCTTCCACAAAACAAAAATAAAGCATCATCAAATGAAAACAATAATTTTCACGGGCAGTAAAATGTCCCTGATAAGTATTGCATTACAGGTTTTTTCATTAAAAGATACGATAAGTCTCGTAAAAACAGTCCGATCGAGACCTAATTTGGGAGAGATTTGTAATCAAATCAAATCATATTTATTCCTCTGAAAATATTTTGAATTGTGTGGGAATTCACACAAAAGTCGCTATATACATTTTTCCAATTTAAAAGTTTACGGTTTTGTTCACCAAGACCATTGTTTCTTAAATAATGCTCTAAGAACTATTTTTGTCTTTTCAGTATTTTTCAATATTTCCTATCTTTCTTCTTTCTTCCTTCTTCCATATAAATCCTACCTTTATTCGGTTGAGTTCTTAAATCAGATAAAATGACTTACCGGAAGGGTAGTTTTGGGGCATTTTGTACCCCAAAAATGTCGCTTTTCCATTTCCCTTACAAAATTAAAAAAAATTAATTTGGATTTTTTAACAACTGGAATCAGCTCAAAAAACACACATTTTAGTATATTGAAGTGTTGCTCTATCTCCATTGGTTACCAAAGTATTAAAAAGTCTAAAAGCAGTACATTTTGTTTAGGGGCTCCAATGTTAATCTTATTGAGAATAAGGATGTGTTAATATTTCACTTCTTAACCAATATTTTTGAATGAAACTTGGTATTTTTCTTTAAATGGTTAAGATCTATTCATTTATGGTAAAATATCTTGGTTTTTGTAATTATCATGGCAGCAAACCTGCATACTCTTTTCCGATGTTAATCAAATGGAGAGTAGGTTAACTCCTTTAGTTATAGAGAGATATTGATAAACTTATGCCCTCATATGGTTGAAATAAGTATTTGTATACTAAAAATACCTACTTTCAGTATTCCTCGTGGCAGCAAACCTTCATTCCCATGTTATTCTTGTGGGAAAAATAAAAGAATACCTTATTTTGTTAGAAATTAGCCGAGTACGCAGATCTGCTGCGATGGGTATTTTATTATACAAGCGATAACATGTAAACGCTAATTTTAATTTGCAGAATCAAGCTGGTGCTACAAAAGAGAAAACAAAAACCTTCCCACCTGAAGATCTCATAGTTTTCAAACCGGTTAGTGTTCATTAAATGGGTCGGGTTCGTGACAGGAACCAGGGATGAGATTCCATGACGTCATAACTGGCTCATTTCTCTCATTCCACCATCTAGCTGTCAAGCACGGTCCAATATATAGGTTAACCTAAATATTGAACTGTGCTTTCAAACAATTCGACATCGACTAACTTACTGCAGACGACGACAATCCATTTCGGGATGCAAACTGCAAACTAAACGACTATACATAAAAAATTAAATAAAAATACATCTAAATTGTATGACATCTCTTATCACACATAAATAGCACTTCGAAAAACTTTTTCCTTTTGGGTTGAGTAAATTTACTTGTGATAAATACAAATTTTAGATGACAAGTTAAACCAGAGCCAAAATTATTTGAATGTATTATTTGTTATCAAAGTTTTTACTTCCAAATTGGGTAGGGTACTTAAGTTTAATTAATTTCTCTCATAAGTTAAGGCTTTTTGTTTTAGTATTGTCACGGGATCTAGTGTTTTACTTCCTGTAGGCCCTAAGCCATCTCGTTTAACTTGTATCTTAGACCCAAAAGTACTTCCAGTTAACTTAGTAGTAACTTAATTGGCAAGTATAGTCCTAAGAACTGTAGTATGCAATTTTTTGACAAAACCTAGGTGTGAAATCCTTAATATCCTATGAAGGCCTAAAAGTAATTTCCAAAAGAATTCAATATTGCAATAGATTGAATAAATTACTTACGATAACTTTCATCAATTAAACATATAGGCATACCATTGATGGGAGTATTTAGGTTTGATGCCTCGGGTTTGTTTTGTACAATTAGCTTTACCGCAATTATTAGTAAAGTCTAGAAAAATTATACATACTCTAACAATTTGAATTTAAAAATATATCATTTTTTAATTGCTCCCAAATAGCCATATATGCATGTTATCTGTTTATTACAAAAATTAAATTAACTTACAGTAGCCTAGCCTATGTAGGCCTAAATGGGCTATGATTCTGTTTTATTATCAACCCACGGTTAATGTTGATTAGTTAACTTAAAATATAGGCTAAGAAAAGGCTAAGAAAGTACTTTGGCACTGGATTAATAAGTTTTGGAAATACAGCGTTACCATGTAGGTCTAAATTTAATTTATAAGTTAGTTTACCATTTAAGTAAAAAGTTCTCTAAATTGTATTTTAATGCTTCCAAGCACCGGTTTATAACTAGACTCTGTTGAGTTAGCTGAAAATATGATTTTAAAAACAAATTGTTTGTTTTTAAGGTATTTAAATTAGTCTTATAACTTAAGAATCCAAAACCCATAGGCTACTTTATTGTTTAGTCAATTAAATATACAAACTGGGCACTGTCAGAACACCCAGGGCTTTTAAATACTCACGACAAGAGGTGCGAGGGCGGAAGCCTAAAGATGCATCTGCCTTTTTTTGCCAGATGAGACTTTGAGTCAAGTTTGTGAAGTACAAGTGACATGATAGGTAAATCAGTACATATTACCACTTTTCTTAACCAAGGGTGAAACATTTATGCCTGCAGTTTATGTTTGTGTAGTGGTAAAATGTTTTTAATAGCACTGTAAATCCAGCTGAATAATAACATCAATTGCCGCGACTCTGGCACGGCAAGACAAAATTACTAAAATGAATTATCAAAATTTTGGTATCAAACAAAAAGGATTGTAAAGCCTATTCACGTTAGTTATATAGTCAATGCTTATAGGCTTGTTTCGAAATTTTATAAAATAATGAACATAACTCTTATGACTGATTTTGATAGTAAAATAACTTCGGTAATCTGAAAAACGTTTAACACAATGGTCTGTTCCATGGTTTGCTAAACTCAATCAAATAGTTGCCACGTAACATCTAAATTATTTTACATGTAATTTTAAGAAGAGGAAGTAGTGTGTTTTGGTTACTTCTGGCCCGGAAGTGACGTCACCGGAAGCCACGTGCCACGGCACGCAGCTTCCGGTGGGCCAGAAGTGGGGACAATAGATGTTGGGGTGGAGATGGTGAGAGCGTCGGCGGTCGGTTGAGCGAAGAGTGCGCATAAAATAGAAGTTAGTTCAAAATTGAAATTCGACGGTGTTAATAAAAACTCTAATAGTTGAACGAAACTAGAAGTTAGTGTAAAACTGAAATTCAACAATCGGAGTGTTGAACTAAATTTGCGCATAAATTAAAAGTTGGTTCAAAACTGAAATTCAACGATCGGGAGTTGAACTAAATTTGCGCATAAATTAACCGGGGTTGAAGTAAAACTTCGCATAAATTAAAAATTAGTTCAAAATTGTAATTCGACGGTGTTAATAAAAACTCTAACAGTTGAACGAAAATAAAAGTCAGTTCAAACATAGCGCAGTCATAACAAGAGAGAGAGAGAGAGAAGGTAAATAGAAGTGTTAAGTTCCGCGGATAGAACGAGAATGAAGAATGAAACATGACGCGTCGAAATATATGCGTGACTGTAGATGTCAGATGGTGAATTAATCAATGGGGGGAGTGGAGATGGCGCTCGGTTGAACTAAAATTGCGCATAAATTAAAAGTTGGTTCAAAACTGAAATTCAACAATTGGGAGTTGAACTAAAATTGCGCATAAATTAACCGGGGTTGAAGTAAAACTAATATATGTTAGTAAAAGTAATATATGTTGTGTCTGCAAAAGTTTCAATTTCAAACATTGCGTATCCATCACAAGAAGTATGTCAGACTTGTAGAAGTGAGAACAAGACAGATGAATGAGATATAACGTCAAGCACGCGAAGGTGATTCAAACAGGACGACACGTGCTAATGTAAATGAAATTTCAGGTTAGTAGCAATTAGACTTGTATAATGAAGTTGGCGAAACGTATATGTAATGAGTAGGAAGGATGCGAACAACACAAATGCGAGTTAATTAATGGTCGCGGCGCGATGAACAATCTTCTTTTATAACGGTTATCGCGTGAGAAGATCAGTTCCGCATGAGCGCCCAAGTGGAACCTCCCGTGTTCACTCAAGCGGAACCCCCCCCCCCCCCCCCCCCCCCCCCCCGGTGACTAATCATGCGGAACCCCCCCCCCCCCCCCGTGACTAATCATGCGGAACCCCCCCCCCCCCCCCGTGACTAATCATGCGGAACCCCCCCCCCCCCCCCATAAAAAATGGAGATTAATCCCCCCCCCCCCCCCCCCCCCCGGTGGTCACTCAAGCGGAACCCCGCCGGGTCGATGACCGGTCAATGGCCGGTCACGACCGGTTGCTAACCCCATCTAATTACCACACTTCACATCCCATGCCAGCCGTGAACTACTATTGTTTGAATGAAACAGAATTAAACATGGCAGCCACCATGGAAAATTCTAACCTCAAACCTTGGTTTTACGTCACGGCGCATGCGCCGCTCCCACTCCTTCGTTTCATTTTTATGCTGCTATAACTTGTACTGGAGTGAGCCAACTTCACGCTACGGCGCCTAGTCCTGTATTACTCACTTTAGCGCTACTGCGAATGCGCCTAGTCTGTATTACTCACTTTAGCGCTCCTGCGAATGCAACGAGTTCTCCGGATCGGAATCACTCCTCGCTATTGCGCATGCGCCGAGTCCTGTATTACTCGATTTAGCTCTACTGTGCACGGAAAGTTCTAACCTCAAACCTTGGATTTTACGTCGCTGCGCATGCGCCACCCCCACTCCTTCGTTTCATTTTTACACTGCTGCGAACTGGAGTGGATTGAAGACCGTACTGGAGTGAAATGAGTCCCCCACCACTGCATTAATTACTCCCACCACTCGAAAATCCGAGGAGCGATACGAGCCCAATTTTCGCGTCAGTCGTCAACGAATTTTCATAGCGAAAAGTCGTTGACGACTCGGTAAGAGGTTCAAATATATAGTAGGCCTATATATATTTGAACTTCTTATACTACGTTGCGTTCTTTAATGCAATGTGGTATGTGTGTGTGTGTGTGTGTGTGTGTAAATATTAGTTGTAAGTTGCACTTAATTTTAGAATTAATTTGCGCATTGCGATGTTAGTTATAAGTTGTGTTTAGCGTTAAGGTGTATTAATTTTAAGAGGTGTTTAGCATTAAGGTGTATTAATTTTAAGAATAATTATGGTATTTGGTTGTGTTGAATTATTTGATATTTAATAATGATGTGTTGTTAGTTTTAAGTGTTGGTATTTATAATTAATGTTGTTGTTTTGCCTTTCAGCTAGATGATAGGGGGTAGATTAACTGTAAATTCAGAAGTTCCGTTGAACTTCATTTAGAAGGGGTGGGACATCCGCAAATTGCGGACTAGGTTTTTGAATTTTGTTTAGGAATATGATGGGTGGGATTAGTTGGGTGGGTGTTAGAGTTGCGTTTCTGCATTAGGTGTTCCAGTTTCCCTTCGAATTCACGGTTACGGATGGACCCGGACCGGCCCGTTACGGATGGACCCGGACGGGCCAAACAAAATTGCGTCGATGTCCCTCGCAGAACGTAACTAGTGGGTTGGGAGTGGGAACCGTTAGGCAAACAGGGTGGTGGGAACAGTTACTACTGTTCCCATCACCTTGGTTCTTTATAAGTCTTGAATGACCTTGAACCACTTTCGGAAGGGTCAATGAGACTCAAAGTCTCGTGACCTACTTTTCTGAGGTCGTTGTACAGTTATATGGCCTCTCTGACTTGCATTGTTTGCCGGTGTAGCTTCATATAGCGTGCAAAGAATGGTTCCTAATGAAATCTCATCAGCATTCAAAGACAGAGACTGTTGTTTTGCAAGTTAATTAGTCTTGAAATAATGAAGTAGGAAACGTATATGTAATGAGTAGGAAAGATGTGAACACCGCAAATGCGAGTTAATTAGTGGTCGCGGCGTGATGAACATTTGTCTTCATTATCACACAACGACTATCTCGTGAGAATATCAGTTCCGCATGAGCACCCAAGTGGAACCCCCCGTGACTAATGAAGCGGAACCCCCCCCCCCCCCCCCCCGGATTAATGAAGCGGAACCCCCCCCCCCCCCCGACTAATGAAGCGGAACCCCCCCCCCCCCCCTGGAAAATTAAAATGCCTATAACTCGATAATGGATTGACGGATTAGGACAAGCGATACATCATTGAAAAGGTCTATGTAAGACGAACATTTTAGTAAAAGAAGAATTTAGTTACTTTATTTCAGTCAAAAGTTATACGAATTATTTGAAATAAACACCCCCTCTCTTTCCTTCCCTCCCACCTTCCCCCACTTAACGGCTGTTAACCCCTCTCATTAGCATACCGTTATAAAAGACGCAGCAACCACGGCTAGATTTTCATTCTGATTCCAGACGTTACGCTGCAAGCTGCGAACAGAACTACCACGATGTCATCCCTGCCTACTACAACTTCCACTACAGAATGTTCTTCTATTACAAGTTTAACTTCTACTTCTACTACGGCTTCGACTCCAGTCAAGAAAACTCTTCGCTTGAAAAATGCTTCCGACTGGTATAAGAAGCAACTAGACTCGAAACCTTCAACTTCTGGAGCTCTTCTTCCGCTCACTATGACTACTATATTTGGCAGCATATTTTCACCGCCTCTACCTTCAAACGACTCCACACCATCTCAACAACAATCACCGCCGCCATCAAACAACATGCCGCCACCTCAAACAGTTCTTCATAAAGACCACACCTATTCAAAAAATAAATCCTCTAAGCCTGCTCCTAAACCTGCTCCTTCAGAGCGCTTTCAATTATTAAAAGAAAAGCGCCGTAGGGCATTTAGCCTTCCCACTACTTGCCCTGAAGTGCTGACTAGGGGAATTAAGAAAGGATCAGCTTGTGGGAGGAAATGTGTTAAGAACGAACGTTTCTGCCGTGTACATGTCGTGAAACATCTTTCCGAACCACAACTGACAGAAACCCCCACTGTTGAATACCAATCCGAAATTATTGCTGTGAAAGGAAATAGGATTAAGAGAAGTTGTCTTTATTTTTTTGAAAGTGTTATTGACAACGAACACATTTTGGCAAATTGTAACGGCAAAAAATATAATATTAAAGTTATTGAATCCTTGCGTAAAGAAAAATCCGTTTATGAGTTAGACTCTAAAGACTATCTCCTCAGGCATAAAATGGATGGTATTACAAGGTGGGGACGTAAACAGTAAATTCACATAGTTTTTCCAAATTTTGCTTAAAAAAATAATGGGGGAGAAACACAATGCGTTAGAGCGTTGTGTTTCTCCCTCATTATTTTTTAACACTCTAAGTCTCGTGACCTACTTTTCTGAGGTCGTTGTGTCCACTCAAGCGGAGATTAAATCCCCCCGAAAATTTAAATGTCTATAACTCGATAATGGATTGACGGATTATGATAAGCGATACATCATTGAAAAGGTCTATGTAAGACGAACATTTTAGTAAAAGAAGAATTTGGTTATCTTATTCGAGTTAAAAGTTATGCGAATTATTTAAAATAAATACCCCCTCTTCTTCCTTTCCCCCCACCTCCAGGATCAATAATTGGTCACGGTCAGCTGTTACCCCTCTCATTAGCATACCGTTATAAAAGTGGAGCAAGCGTTGTTCACTCCTCATTCCGCTTCTACACGCCACTCTTGTTGTTTCGTCTCTGCCCTTTACAATATTACTTGTTTTAAAAATGCCTCCTCGTCTTAGTGAAAATTTCAGTTCTTCCGAAATTTCTGATGTTTTTGAACAACCTGAAGACACTTTAAATAACGACAGTGACAGTGAAGATGATGATGAAGATGATTATTATAGCGTTAAAATTAGTGAAGAACTGAAAGTTATAGCAATTGATCCACAATTCCCATTCGATACTATAGAAAAATTCATGTCTGAAGCTCATAAATGGTTGGATTCAGGATCTTACGTACGAATCGGCTCTTTTATATTGTATGATGATTGTAATTCTTTTCTTATAACACCAAATGATAGAGACCGCATGCGGCAGTGGGCTCAAAAAATGAAGGAGTGCTACGAACAAGGTGTGGATGTTGGCGGCTATTTTACAGCGCAAGCGGTTTAATAACCAAATTACCCTTCCCCCACCCACCCCTCATTTGCATACTGTTATAAAAGCGGAGCGAGCGTTGGTCACTCCTTCATTTTGCTTCTACATGCCGCTCTTGTTGTTTCGTCTCTGCTGTTTACAATTTTACCTGCTTCAAAATGCCTCCTCATGTAAATGACCATCTTAATTCTTCCGAAATTTCCGATGTTTTTCTACAACCTGAAGACATTTTAAATAATGATAGTGAGAGTGAAGATGATGATGTTGATGATGTTGATGATGTTGATGATGTTGATGATGATCATGAATATCCCGTTAATCTTAATGAAGAATGTGAAGTTATAGAAATTAATCCAGATTATCCATTTCATACAATAAAAAAGTTTATCATTGAAGCTCATAAATGGTTGAACAGAGGATGTTGTGTACAAATTTGCTCCTTTATATTGTATGATAATAGTGATACTTTCCTTGTGACACCAAATGATAGAGACCGCATGCAGCAGTGGGCGCAAACAATGAAGGAGTGCTACGAACAAGGTGTGGATGTTGGCGGCTATTTTGAAGCGCAAGTGGTTTAATAACCAAATTACCCTTCCCCCACCCTGCACCTTATCCCTTCCCAATCCTTATTCCTTCCCCCTCCCCATTTCTTAAAACTCATAAAAGGCGGGCTATGAACCTCCAGGTTTCTAGTCTGTACTTGCACCTTGTGCCGTCAAGATGCTTACCACTTTGTCTTTTAGTAGTATTACAGGCACTGAGCATAAATTCTATAGAAAATTTTGTTCTCTACTTGATAAACCGCAAAAACTACCTCCAAATACTTTCACCTACAAGCTACCTCTGATGGACAAGGATGATGTAAGCAAAATACCATTAGTTCAAGCGAAATTTCTGGAAGAAAAAAATCTTGTTTATGTAAGAGAAGTGTATCATAATGAATATTCAAAAAGATTGGCTTACGAATTCATTAAGGAACATGCAGGACGTGAAAAAGAACAGTATCCAGGACCATTTTATTTATATCTTTTTGAGAATGGAGCTAGTGTAACGGTAGAAATAAGTATCAAATTAATGTAATTCTCCCTACCAAATTTGTGGGGTGAGGGTTTGAAGTAGATTTGCGCATAAATTAAAAGTTAGTTCAAAACTGAAATTCAACAATTGTTGGTCGAACTAAATTTGCGCATAAATTAACCGGGGTTGAATTAAAAGTTCGCATATCTTCCTATCAAGTTTATGAAGTTAGAATTTTGTTTTGCTGTAAAGTTATTGAAATAGTATTTGTATAAGGAAAATTCATATTGAAATACATGTTGTAATTTAGTCGTAGAGATGTGTACTGTACGAAAGCTGGATTTATAGTGAGTCGGCGCGACAAATGAACTTGTATTTATGCAGATTGTTAAAATGGAATAAAGAGATGATAGTAGCAAAACGCTCGAAGTAGAAAGTGTGAATAATGTTATATAAAGAAATAATAGTTAAACAAGGAAAATATTGAAAATTCAAACTAGTATTAAAAAAATATGAACGGACAATCAATTTTGTAGAAGGTTAATATTTTGTTGAAAACGTTTGATTTTCTTGGATAGTGAAGAAGAAGAAGATGAAATAGTGGTAGGGGGACCGTTATAAAAGGAGGAATGTGAGAGCCCATTTCATTTCTCTGCGAAACTTCGAAGAGTAAACATCTCAACATGTATCATTGCGATAAATGTTCGGAATCGTTTCACGATGAAATTCTATTAGACTGTCATAAAGAACTAATTCACAACAACGCAGAAGAAAAACAAGAAAAACAAGAAGAACAAGAAGAACAAGAAGAACAAGAAGAACAAGAAGAACAAGAAGAAATAACAGCAACATCTTCAACTACTTTACCGAATCTACAAGTATTTGCTTTACCCGGTAAGGTAGTAATGCATCATAAGATTCAAAATGAAAACTTGAACTTAGAAGAATTTATTAGAGAAGCAAAACCAATCGTAAGTAAAACTTTAAAAGAAGAATTGAAAAGATTGAACTTTCTTAAATTTAGTTTACTACTAGAAGCTATGTTTATAAATGTACAAGAAGAATTATCACCAAGAGGATTCATAACAAAAAACCGAACCATCATGGAAAGTTCAAACATTGATTCAATAGTAGAGAACTGTATAGAAGAAATATTAACCAAAATTCAGGAACATGAAGGAAGAGGATCCGGATGGAGTCTTTCAAGTATTGAAGGATTAGATATAAGAGTTCAAAAACACGGATATGGACTAAGGGGATCTAGTTACATTCCTTTGCCTAAAAGTATTGAAGATACAAAATCTTGTATTAATGTTAGAAATGCAGACAATGAATGTTTTCGTTATGCAATGACAGCTAAATTTGTACCAAATAATGCGTATAGACCTGACCGGGAATATGAAAATCAAAGAAATAAGTACAATTTTCAAGGAATAACTTATCCTGTATCACTAGAAGATATATCAAAATTTGAGAAGAAAAATCCCGGTACTTCTATCAATGTTTTTGCATTAGATAGTTCAAACAAAGTGTATCCTTTACGTATTGCAAAAGAAGAACTACCAGATCATACGGATTTACTACTATTAACACGAGGAGATGTGTCTCACTATGTGTACATAAAGCAATTCGATCGTCTTGTTAACAAGCAACTTTCAAAAAATAGAAACAAAAAGTTGATTTGCAAGAGATGTTTTAATTTTCAACGAGAAGGAAGACAAGGAAGAGAATGGTTACAAGAGCACAAAAGATTATGTAACAATAATTATGAAGCAAAGATTAATTTACCTGCAGAAAACAGAGCATTCGTTTCATTTGAAAAAGTTCATCATCAATACCGTATCCCTTTAGTTGTGTATGCGGATTTTGAATCAACACTTGTTCCAGTTGAAGAAGAAAATTGCGAAGCAAGAAAAAGTGTAAAGTATCAAATGCACAAACCAAACAGTTTTTGTTTAATGGTCAAATCAACATTATCAGAAGAACATTTAAACAGATATGGATTAACTTCAGAACCTCTAGTATATCGTGGTGAAAATGCGGAAAAAATATTTCTTGATCACCTATATTCAATAGCTGGAAATACACAAAGATTATATACAAATATTGTACCAATGAAACCGATGGACGAAGAAGAAGAAATTCAACATGAAAATGCAACTCGATGTTTTTTGTGCAAAAATGATTTTACTATTGAGAATTATAAAATTAAAGATCACGACCACCTCACAGGTTATTACAGGGGTGCTGCTTGTAATAAATGCAACTTGAGCTATCGTTTACCACTATTTATTCCTGTGGTTCTGCATAACCTCAGTGGGTACGACGCTCATTTTATAATACCCGAATTAGGAAGAGACGACGGTAAAATCGATGTGTTAGCTGAAACTTCAGAAAAGTTCATAAGTTTTTCCAAAGAAGTTGGAAACCTCAAATTAAGATTCTTGGACTCCTACCGATTTATGCCGTCAAGTTTGTCCAAACTTTCTGAAAACCTAAGGAAACAAGATTTAATCGAAACGAAGAAGATTGTAAACAACGACAAACTGGATCTGGTACTTCGAAAAGGTGTTTTTCCATATGATTACATAGACAGTTTAGAAAGATTTAATGAAACATCATTACCTCCAAAAGAAGAATTTAAAAGTAAACTTTTCGACATGGATATATCTCAAGATGATTATAATCACGCATGCAAAGTATGGAACGAATTAGGATTTAGAACATTGGGAGAATATTCAGATTTTTATGTTAAACTAGATGTGACTTTATTATGTGATGTGATGGAAGAATTTAGAAATACGTGTTTTGCAGCATATGAATTGGACCCTCTTCATTCGTACACTTCGCCTGGACTAGCGTGGCAAGCCATGTTGAAAGAGACAAATTGTAAAATACAACTTCTTACAGATATAGATATGGTTTTGATGTTAGAGTCAGGAGTTCGCGGAGGATTGACGCAAAGTGTAACACGACATGTCAGGGCAAACAACAAGTATTTGCCCGATTATGATGCATCAAAACCAACAACATTCCTGGGTTATTTCGATGCAAATAACTTATACGGATGGGCAATGTCGAATCCCCTTCCATATGATAATTTCAAATGGATAGATCCTGAATCAATAGGAAACATAATGGATATACCGAAGCATGGTGAAACAGGTTATATTTTTGACGTCGACTTTGAATATCCCGAACATCTTCACGATCAACATTATGATTTACCACTGCTTCCGAAGACCGAAATTTCTCCAACTGGAAGATGGCCGAAATTAATGATGACTTTAACCGACAAGTCTCGGTATGTTGGACACTACTGGATGATACAACAGGCCTTAGACTTGGGATTGAGAATTACAAAAATTAATCGAGTATTACAATTCTCTCAATCTTGTTGGTTAAAACCGTACATTGACAACAACACAAGAAGAAGAGCTGCTGCTACATCAAGTTTTCAAAAAGACTTTTTCAAACTAATGAACAACGCAATATTTGGCAAGACTTTGGAAAACAAAAGGAAACATAAGGATATAAAATTGGTAACTGATCCAGTAAAATTACAGAAATTAGTGCAACAACCAAACTTTGGTACATCTGTAATTATTAATGAAAATCTAGTTCTTATTTCCATGAACAAGAAGTCAGTTACAATGGATCGTCCTTTGTATCTTGGAATGTCTATCTTGGATATTTCTAAAACACACATGTACGAGTTTCATTATAAGAAGATGGTTAACTATTATGGAAGAGATAACATTGGTATTGCATATATGGATACAGATGCACTCATTTACTGGATTAAAACAAATGACATGTACGAAGATCTACGCACCTTTATATATAAAGATGATTTCGACTTTTCTGATTATCCTAAGGACCATCCAAATTACGACTACGACAGAAACAAGAAAGTATTGGGAAAATTTAAAGATGAAACAAATGGTGTGCCAATGATGGAAATTGTAGCATTGATGTCCAAACTGTATTCGTTTCAACTGTACATAAACGAAAGGAACAAACATCAAGTCACAAAGAAAGCCAAAGGAATAAAAACCTCTTTCCTGAAGAAGAACGTACAGTTTGAACATTATAAAAGATGTTTGTTTGAAAATGTTGAAACAACTGCAACATTTAACACCATAAGAAGCTTCAACCATCGTCTTTTCAGTGTGAAGCAAACCAAATCGGCATTGAGCTATAAGGATGACAAGAGATACATCCTTGAAGACAACATAAGAACTCTGCCATTTGGACATTACTCTCTAAACCCTATCGACCAGTAAACCTATTCTTCGTCCTCTACCTTCTTCCTTTTTTCCTTTCCGTAAAGAAGAGGGGACATGGCAAGCCCAATGCCATGTTCCCTCTTTTTTACACTAATATGAAATGGCCTTGACCTATATTCAAACTATATAAAAGAGAAAGAACTGTTGTACGGATCAGTATTTTTACAAGCGATGTGCAAGCAACACCTGAAGATGGAAAGTGTGAAGGACAAGATTGTAAATGAACTACATAAACCAGCAAGAAGAAGATTTCCAAGAAGAAGTACGATTATTAAGGGAATGAATGATCTGTATCAAGCTGATCTCATTGAAATGATACCGCACAGTAAATTAAACAAAGGTTTCAAATATATTTTAACAATTATAGACTGTTTTACTAAAATAGCTGACGCTTTACCATTAAAGGATAAGACTGGTAAAAGTGTTACAAAAGCTATGGAAACAACGATACAAAGAAATAAATTCAAAATCAAACATCTACAGACCGATGATGGAAAAGAATATTTTAATAAAGACTTTGGAGCTTTAATGAAGAAATATCAAATAAATCATTATTCTACAAATTCTGAAGTTAAAGCTTCAATAATTGAAAGATTCAATAGAACATTAAAAGGAGCGATGTACAAACAATTTTCAAAACGAGGATCATACGTGTGGTATGACATATTACCACAACTTATAAAAGAGTATAACAACAAATATCATCGTACCATCGGAATGAAACCTATCCAGGTAAACAGCGCTAATGCTAAGGTTGTATTACAACGCATCAGAAATAATACAACACCTAAATTGGAAAAGTTACAACCAAAAAAGTTTAAAGTCAACGATAAAGTTCGTATAAGCAAATACAAAGGTGTATTTAGTAAAAGATATCTACCAAATTGGACTAATGAAGTATTTACAGTTTATAAAGTGCAACCAACTATACCTGAAACCTACTTATTAAAGGATAACAAGGGTGAATTACTTCAAGGTGGATTCTACGGACATGAATTGTTGAAATCAACAGTCGGTGATGTATATCTTGTTGAGAAGGTTTTACAAAGGAAAAAGGATATGGTTAAAGTCCGGTGGTTAGGATTCGATAAAAGTGAAGACTCTTGGATTCCTTCAAAAGACCTGGTATAGTAACTTAATAGCTCATTGTGTGTTTAACCTTGACACAAGATGGAGATTGTACAACAAAAAGATCGATTTAATATCAATAATATTGATAAATTGACGGTTGACAATGATAAGTTAAATCATGGTAAACATGGTGAATTACTACCAAATACAATAAGATGTTTAATAACTGGTCCTTCAAATTGTGGAAAAACAAATGTTGTTTTTAACCTTATAACTAATCCTAAAGGATTGCGCTTTAACAATATATACATTTTTTCAAAATCATTGCAACAACCAAAATATCAATTATTGGATAAAGTACTTGCAAGTGTACCTGAAGTGCATTTCTACAAGTTTAATGCCAGTGAAACAATTATGCAACCAAATGAAGCAAAACCATTTTCTATTTTTATTTTTGACGATGTGTCTTGTGAAAATCACGACACTATAAGGAATTACTTCGCTATGGGAAGACATCATAATATCGATAGCATTTATATTGGTCAAACATACAGTAAGATTCCAAAACAACTCATAAGAGACAATGCAAATATGTTGATCATCTTCAAGCAAGATGAAACAAATTTAAAGCATATATACAATGATCATGTAAGTGCGGATATGCCATTTGAGAAATTTAAAGAAATGTGTGGCAAAGCATGGAATGAGAAATATGGCTTTCTCGTTATTATGAAGGAAGAAGATATTAAAAATGGTAGATATCGTATAGGGTTGGATAAATTTGTATTTATGCGTTGAACTACCGATGCTACATCTAGTTACACGTTGAACTTCACAGTGTAAACATGGTGAATCAAGAAAAACTATTAAAAGAAATAAAATCACTCAGTGATTCTATTAGGATGAAGAATCGTGCATTGAGGATGGGTTTAAGTGAAAGAGAAGAATTTCTAGAGACTACATTTAAACCTATTACGGAACCTTTAAAACAGATATCAGAAACTATTGGTAAACCTCGTTATGAAGGAGATGTTTTACTACCAGTTTCTAAACAAGAAGTACAAGCATTAAAAAAAGAAGAAGATGATGATTCATATACAAGTGCTAGTGAGCAAGAAGAAACAAAAGAAGAAGAAGAACCAATTGTTGAAAAGGAAGAAGAACAGCCGATACCTGAAGCTGAACAATCTATTCCAAATTTAACTCAATTGAGTAGCGATATATTACAACATGGACCTCTTGGAAGAAAATATATAATGAAAATGCTACATGACATGAAATCAAACCCGAATTTGAGTAGATCACACGTATACGGAGCAAGAATTGATGGGAATGAATTAAAGATCGGCGATTCAAAGCTTGAAATAACACAAGACGATTACATCATTATTGGTGAGCATAAATATAAAGGAACAAAAGGACTTTATGAATTAATTTTTAAAAACATACCACTAAGATATTCATCCAAAGATTTAAGTGTTTTTAAGGAAATTCTACAAAATACTAACGCTCATAAAAGAAACTACTTAAAGGATGCAATGATTAATCGTTCACGTGCAACAAAATATAACATTGTTATAAAAAAGTTGTTTCCTCCACGAAAATTGCCAACATTACGTACTGCACCAGCGGTGAGACAACCACTGAAAAGAAAATCTTTATCACTTATGGATTTATCACTTCTTGAACAACATGGTAAAAAGAGTAAAGGAGATACTTCAACATCTGGCAAAGGATTGATGAAAAATCTATACAATACGAATGTGATTTACTACAACGACATCAATAAATTGGTTGATAGAATGAGACTATTGCATGAAGCCATGGAAGCCGGTCATACAGGTTTAAATAATGAATGGGTAGCTCTGATTGACGAACTCAGGAATCGCGGCATAATCGTATAATTGTCCGCGGATATATAAGAGTTGCAGGCGTATAATGTGTCAGTTCTAACATGAGCGTCGACAAGTTCGGACGATACTCCGCGTTAGGAGTGCAAGTTGGAGAAAACAGAAAAAGAAGTGGATTACCGCAAACACCCGAAGGTGACTATAACATAAATAATAAACGTTTAAAGTTTGTTAAGGATCCAGAAGAAGATGGAGATGCAACAAATTTAAAAACAGTAAAGGAGGAAACATCTACAAGTTTAAAACTCGACAACAACCAACTGTATGATGCAAAATCTCACAGGGTTATTAATGTTGCAAAACCAGTCAACAATGGAGATGTTGTTAATAAAGGTTATTTTCTATCTGCGATGGAATACGCTTTACTGTTGGAAAAGACTAAAAGTGGAAAAAGGTACAATGCTTTAAACTATAAAATAACTAATGTGGCAGATCCAACCGAGGATACAGATACAATCAATAAGCGTTATTTGCACTCTGTAATACCAGAAAAGAAAAAAGATGGATTTTCCTTCTATAAATATACTATAAACGATATTGGATATCCTAAAGAAGAAAGTGATGGTGTTAATATAAAATACATTAAAGATAATTGTATTTTATATAATGGTGCTGTTATTGATTGTCATGGAAAAGTGTTGTCCAATCTGAAAGATGGTTCAACTCCATCGGATGCTGCTACCGTGAGACAAATGAATGAAAGCTTGAAGAAAGGAACATCCGCTTTTGTTAAACAAAATCAGGTGGTGTCAAAGAAAGGTGATGAGTTTATGCAAGGAAGTGAAAAGTTTACCTTACTACAACTACAAAATGACAAGTGGGATGGAAAAAATAAAAGATTGTCAAATATAAGTTTAGGCACGGAAGAACATGATGCTGTTATTTTAACACAAGTACCACAACTATCAGCTACTGGTGTTAATTTTATATGTAAAGGTAAACGATTAACCCAAGTTAAATCTGGTAAAGATGATCAGGATTGTGCTGTTGTAAAACAAACTATAATTTTAGATAAAATAAATAACGTATATGATGGAAAAAATAGAAGAATATCTAACATATCAGCAGGAATAGCTCCGAATGATGTTGCTACTATTAATCAAGTTATAGCGACCTCTAAAAAGGATCCATCGGTGTATACATGTAATGGTAAACGTATCACAAATCTTGATAATCCTACATATGACAAAGATGCTACTAATATCGAGTATGTAACGAATCTTGTAGGTAATGTAGTTATTGATATGCATAATCATTTGATTAATACATCGATGAAACACAATAAAATCGAAGATTCTCAGAGAAACCAATGGATTAAAGATGAAATCATTGATAAATACTAGTAAAACTTATGAATATTTAAGTATGGAATACACAAAAAAGGATTCATTATCATAAAGTATTTCATAGAGTGAAGACGTTGGTTACATAAAACAACATAATGAAGACCGTATCGCTCAGTCGTCGTCAAGACAGCGGCAAGAGAGGACGTGGTTTAACATCAGCTGCATTATCCCTGCTCAGACGGATTCCAATTGGTGCTGTTGTGAATCGAACGATAGACGCTTTACCATACGAATTACATCTGCCCGGAGGTTATCAATATTGTGGACCTGGAACTAAGTTGGCAAAACGTTTAGCAAGAGGAGATCCTGGAATTAATAAATTAGATCAAGCTTGCAAAGAACACGATATAGCATATTCAAAGTATAAAGATTCAACAAATAGATCAATAGCGGATAAAATTCTAGCGGAAAAAGCTTGGCAAAGAGTAAAATCAAGTGACGCAAATATTGCAGAAAAAGCAGCGGCTTGGGCAGTAACTACAGCCATGAAGACGAAAGCAAAGTTAGGTGCTGGAAGACGTCGCAGAGGAAGACCTGCAAAAAGAAGCGCTCCCAAAAGAGGTGGAAACATTAAAAAAGGACATCGTAGAACTCGTAAGGCAAATGTAAAGAAGACTTCTGTTTGGCAAATGGTAAAAAACGGAGCAGGTTTATATCTAAGACCATACCGTGTGTACTAAATAAAAAGAATCAATTGCTAATTCCAAATAAAGCCTTAACAAATCATCAGTTAAATGATTATGTAAAATGTTTGAAAATACCATTTTTTCGAGGAGTTTTTATGAAAGATGCATTACCAACTAAAATATGGGAAAATGAAACTGGAATAGTAAATTTGGATTCCACCTATGGTCCAGGCACTCATTGGGTATGCTATAAAAAGCTCGGACAAACCGTTTACTACTTTGACAGTTTTGGCAATCTACCACCGCCGAAAGAACTGCAACATTATTTTCGAAACTCCAAAAACATTTTTTACAATTACAAAAGAGAACAACCTAACAATACTGAAATATGTGGGCATTTATGTTTGGAGTTTCTAGCGAAGAGTGTCAGTCAGCTTTAAGATGTCATCGTATACAGTGTCACTGAGTGGAAATTCATCCACATTGAAAAGTACGCTGTTCCCAGCATTGCGTTTATCCAAGGAAAGATTATGGGAAGCGGCATTACTTGATTTAACTACCTACAACTCAATTCCCAATGTTACGGAAGGAAAGAACAATTTACTACATTATTATGAAACTAAGGATGCTTCAGGAAAATACTCAGAATTGAAAATAATTACATTTCCTACTGGAGCTTATGAAATCGATGATATAAACCAATTACTACAAAAACAACTCGGAGAAGAAAAGATCACCGTTAAAGGAAACAATAATACTTTAAAAGCAGAAATAACTTCAAAATATTATATCGATGTCAGCTTGGAAAACTCCATTGGCAGTTTACTTGGATTTACAGATACAAAAAAGAAAATCTTAACTCCTGGAACTACTCATTCAGGTGATACAACTGTTACAATATTGAAAGTCAATAGTATCGATGTAACGTGTAATATTATACACGGATCGTATAGAGAAGGAGTGAATCAGCATATTTTACATACATTTTATCCAACTGTGGCTCCCGGTTTTAAAATTGTTGAGAAGCCACAAAACTTGATATACCTACCGTTAAACACCAGTTTCATTTCAGACATCGTACTGAACATATTGGATCAAGACGGTGTTAGTGTTGACTTTAGAGGAGAAACGATAACTATACGGATACACATCAGAGCGGCAACATAAAAGTCGACATGGGATTATCATTTAAACCGCAACGGAAGAGTCGGGAGCTCAGTAGCTCCTCGACATTGGAAGAGTTAACATCGGACAACATTCGTTTTCTACAGAAGATTGGATTGAAACTTAACAACAATGGATATCCTGGATATATCTCAAGGACCGACATTCGACGAAACACTATGGGAGAAGGAATATCACACGCACAACCCTTACACTTCATCAAAATTAAACAATAACGATGAAATAAGGATTCCCATTCAACAACAAGATATTTACACATTACCGTGTGAAAGTTATTTATACATTGAAGGACGGGTATTAAAATTGGATGGAAAAACTGCTTCAACAGTTCCTTTTATAAATAACCCGATGGCATATCTTTTTGATGAAATAAGATATGAGATATCAGGGGTGACAGTTGATTCGACAAAAAAGGTTGGTATAACAACAACATTGAAAGGATTAACATCATTAACACCGCATGAGAAGAATTCAATAGTCACCGCCGGATGGGTTGCTCCTGATAAAGACACTATAACACCGAATTCCAACGGTCACTTTGATTTTCATGTACCTTTACGATTGCTTTTGGGATTCGCTGAAGATTACAAACGAGTAATAATAAATGTCAAACAAGAATTGGTATTACTCAGATCTTCAACTAACAAGGACTTGATACTTGCAGACCCTGCAACTACTGAAGATAAATTGGAATGGCAACTACAATTAGATAAAGTTGTTTGGAGAGTACCTCATGTAAGATTGGCCGATGAACATAGAATCCTATTATTGAGAAAGTTAAAATCTGACCGTGATATTGTGATGCCATTCCGAAGTTGGGAATTCCATGAATATCCTACACTACCTCAGACCGAACGACAAACATGGACCGTCAAGACATCAACTTACTTGGAACGAGCAAGGTACATAATACTCGGTTTTCAAACTAAGCGAAAAGATGTTATCACTGCAAATGCCGGTCAATTTGATAACTGTAAAATAAAGAATTGTAAAGTTTTCCTAAACTCTCAATTCTTTCCGTATGACAATTTGAATGTCATGTTCAGCAAAAAACGTTTTTCCATTTTATACGATATGTATGCAAGATTTCAATCGTCATATTATGGAAAGACTAATACTCCACTATTATCACCTGACCAATATTATTCCAAGGCTCCGATAATTGTAATAGATTGTTCAAAACAAAATGAATCGGTAAAATCATCAAGTGTGGATATAAAAATTGAAATGGAATTTGAAGAACCAGTAGCGGATGGAACTTCAGCATACTGTCTTATTCTACATGATAAAATAGTTACTTACACACCGCTGACCGGAATCGTGAAGAATGTACTTTAAACAGAATTAGTACAACGACTGCAGATTTTTGAGGTTAGAATTATCTGTCTCAATTTTTGAGGTTAGAATTTCGTTTGTGAAACACAAGTTAAAAACAAACATTTATGTGAGTGTATAAATTTCAAGGATTCGACGAAAAACATAAAAGCGAGAAAATCATGAGTGGAAAATTCATTATATCTTCGACCGTCGTATGGGAAACATCGTTCGCAAGATGAGTTCTACTAACGGAGAAGAAAATACACCTCTAATGGATGAGAATAGTTCAGATATAGAAAAACAAGTTGAACGAGAAATGGACGAGTTCCTCAAGTTTAACAAACATAAGAAGAGAGAAGAAGAAAAAGAAGAAGAAGCTGAAAAAGAAGTAAAAAGAAAAAAGGTTGAAGTTAACATTACAACTAATATTTTAACAGAAGTATTTCTTCGGATTTTCTACCCCATTTCTTCATGCATGACGAAAAGTATTTCAGTTGGAATTTTAAAATCATTGGATTATTCACCGATTGTTATTTTAAATCATGGAAATAAAATGGTTACATTCACTGAAACTTCTTGGGAATCATTTATGAAACATTTACATCTTTTGGAATGCTATTTGAGTAACAACACATTTGGAAGAAGAACAAGATTAAGTTTATTGGAATCAAATATTGAAGTTGATATAGTGAAACATCGTGGAGGACAAATGGTTCGCTTCAGAGATTTAACTAGACATGATGTAAAATTACATTTGACTAAAGAAGAATTTTACACTTTAAGTTGTACTACCGGTCCCGTCACCAGATATTTGAAACAACTAATATTTTCAAGTGCAATAATCAAAGACTATCTAATCGATACATTGGACAGACAACCTTTCGTTCCAATTTTATACGGTCCCGTGGATACTTCAATTTTTAATCGAATACCTCAAGAAGTGGATATGTGGAGACAATTGAACAACTATCACACCAACTTTAATATCGACGAAGAAGCGCAAGAAGTTAAAGAAGAACAATCGTGTTTGTAATACAAGTCAGTTGCTGACGAGACTTCATCATGAACAAACGGGTTTCGTTTTCTAATGCGCCACATATAATGGAAGTTAAAAAAGGTATAATTGAATTTCAAGCTTTTCGAGGAAATGATGGAAATTTTATTATAAAAGAATTAGTAATTTTGGATATGAACACATCTGTAGTTTATCATTACTTATTCAAACCTCCATTACCATTCAATAGACTAACAACTAAAGCGAAAGTTACAAACAAATGGTTGTACAAACATTTTCACAACTTAAGATGGGATGAAGGTTTTATTAATTATAACATGATGCCGCACATTATGAATCATTACTGCAAAGAGTTCAAAACTATCTACACAAGAGGATTGGAAAAAGCTAATTGGATACAATCATTTACAAGCAACGAAGTGATAAATGCAATAATAGATAGAGATTTCCAATGCTACTTCAATGAACTTTGTATTTCATCAAAGAGTTTTAAACATCGAAGGTCACAGTGCGCTTTGAAGAATGCTTACCGCTTAAATAATTTCCTTCAACAGAATGGTGGGGGTAATGTCGGTAATAAAAGTGAGAGCGCTACCATGACGCAGCATGAGTATTACTCGAACCTCCGAAGAGACAACATCTCCGACGGACATTATTATTAACAAGAAGATTAACAATAACATCAAGATGGCATCACAGAACTTTCTTCAAAATTTGGTTGATCAATTCAACGCTCATTCTAAATCAACAATCTTACCGACGAAGAAATGTTCTGAACTAAAAGAAGAAAAACATTACATCATACATACAATCAAGAAGATGGACACTTCAATTGGTGATGCTATTAATTGCACATTGAGCGAGGCGCCGTATACAGTTGGTGACGAACCGAAGTTTCAAATCTTCCTACCGAAACGGTTTGTACAACTTCTACAAAATGAAGATCTTCGAGTTATTCAACCTGGCGCACTCTATTTAGTTTCACACGGACCGAGTGGAAACAACTCAACTGAACTAACTATTCATGTAACACCTACTACTAACTAGTTTGTACATAACATTGTAAATATATGTGTTTGTAATGGTTTCTCAATAAAGATGATATAAAACAAAAAAGAAAAATAAAAGAAGCAACATATTGTTATGTCTTTGTACATAGCAATATGTTGCTTTTTTTAAAAATTCCACGGGATGACCTTGACCCAATTTTGTGTGATAATAAAAGTGAAAATCAACTTGTGAAATTCATCAGTCTACGACTACCTTTCGTACCGTACACATCTCACTCTCTATAACTAAATACAAAACTTCAACATGTCCTTAAAGGTCAAGTGTGCATCTTACGATACCAACACCATTACGAGTTTTGAACAACTTGAAGATTTAACCAACGAAATGCGAGTTTTACTTACCGGTGGTTATCACTTAACTGTTGATGTTAGTGCTACTAATGTAAGGATGTTTACTAAAACAAAATACTGCGATGATGAAGTATTTCTTTCTACACAACCTACAACATCTTCATCGCCAACTGGTCAACATAACATCAAGTTCCACAAGTACTACCAATGTTAAATAGCTTTTATCAAATAAAACTAAGGAATCACGTGATCAATGTCAAGTTGATAAAAAGGGTGTGATACTTGGATAACTAATCATTCGCTTCCCAACTCTCGCTGCGTCAACACCTATTTTTAAAGATGTTATACAGAATGATGATTGAACTTGATGGAAAGATCTATGGAAAAGATTACAACACCGTTGAACAAATGACAGAAGATTTAGAAATATTAACCCGAGAAGGATATCAGGCTAAATTAATTTTAAAATTTCCTGAAGTACATCCACTATCGACTGAAGAACTTATCGCTATGGCTAAAGCGGAGAGAGAGAAAAAGTCTGAAGAAAACAAACAGGAGGGAGAGAAAAAGTCTGAAGAAAACAAACAGAAACAAACTTCTTAAGTATCAATTTTCCTTACATTAGTAAGGTATAATTTTTTAAAACTTCGTTTGGATGACCTTGAAATTATCCCCACCACTTTTTGTAGTACATAAAACTGACTATTCAACACTGTACACTCTTATTCTTTCACTGGACTCAGCAGCGTCAACATGGAAAAACAAAATTACAAGTACGAACCTCGTTACTGTTGTGAACAACAGTGTACAGATTTAGGATCAATGATGGTGGACGGGTTAGCTTGCACTAAGTGTGAATTTTTCGGATCTTGTTACTGCAAGTGCAAAACAAAACAACTACCGCCACCGGAATTGCGAACTTTCAAATTTTACAAATCAAGATATTTTCATACATGCTGTCCTCAAAGATGTTTCAAATTTCATCCTCTCGATCTAGCTTATTGTCAACGCACCAAGTCTCATCAAGATGATTTTTGTACACATATGATAAAAAGATGTAAATACAGATCAGATTGGTATTCAGATCCTGTTGAACCATCGAATGTGTAATTTCAGTTTTACACTCTTTTTTAAAACTTCAATTGGATGACCTTGAGATTCCCCCCCCCCCCCCCCCCCCCCCACCATTGGTTTTTTTTTTTAGATTCCCCCCACCATAAGTCTTTTAGATTTCTCCCCACCATTAGTTTAAGTTTTGTATCTTATTGAATCCACCTTTGAATTATTTCACTTCCAACATTCTAACTAACAACATGGGAACACCTTTCGTCAGGTTTCAACATATAATAACTGAGAGGGGAGAAATGGAAGAATTGTTTCAAAACTTGCTCGCTATAATGGATAGATATTATATGAGATGGATCAGAATTGATGTTCAATATTTACGTCCTGGTGAATTATCTTCATCATCACAGAGTGAGGAGGACGAGGCAACTACTACAGCTAAGATATTTGAATTAAAAGACGAAGAAGAAGAACTTAGCTTTTTATTTAATCATAAGCTCGCCGTTAAATAAGCCCCCTCCCTTGGCGGCGTTCCTCATTTACTCGCCAACTCTCCAACGATGAACAACTCTCCATTGGCACGGATGAATTCTAGTTTTGAAATAAACTCTAAAGAAGAGTTACAAGCTATTTTTAATATTTTACAAGAACTTGTAGATAATTATACAACTATCAAAATGAATTTGGAAATAACATACGATTGTCCTATTTGTGATAAGGTTGAAAGTTCAGACGAAGACAGTTTACTAAATCTAACTCCTGCACCATCTGACACTACTGACGGTAATAATGAAGAGCAAAATCTATCCCCCGCCACTTCTTTGTAATTCATCTTTCCCCCCACCACTTTTTTTATTTAATTAACATTTCTTGCTTTCACTCCTCATTCCGTCTTCGACTTTTAAACTATCAACATAACTTCTTTTAAAATTTCAAACACTAATACAATCATGATGGATATGATGGATGAAGTTCCCTTTGTAACTAGAATGGAAGAGGATAAATTGAAATTGGAAATTAAACGATTGGAAATGGAGCAGGAAAACCAACTCGGAATATTACGTCTCTTCACACTTTTCAAATACATCATCTGGGGACTCTGCGTTTACCTTTTTCTCGTCGTTGGCGTTTGTTTCTACAACTCCATAGTTCATCACAAAAATTCAACCTGTATAATTCCTGGTATTGCACATTGATTGTATTTGTTTTTACGAATAAAGTTCAAAACTTAAATCTACCTATCCCGCTATCACCGGGTAGTTCAACTCTCAGAACTATTTCCTGTGCTAGCGGGATAGGCTTTTTTAAAACTTACTCGGGATGACCTTGACATACTTTCCGTAACCCAATTATCAAGTTGAATTTCAGTTTTATACTTACTTTTAATTTATGTGCAAATTTAGTTCAACCGAGATCTTCTCACGCGATAACCGTTATAAAAGAAGATTGTTCATCGCGCCGCGACCATTAATTAACTCGCATTTGTGTTGTTCGCATCCTTCCTACTCATTACATATACGTTTCGCCAACTTCATTATACAAGTCTAATTGCTACTAACCTGAAATTTCATTTACATTAGCACGTGTCGTCCTGTTTGAATCACCTTCGCGTGCTTGACGTTATATCTCATTCATCTGTCTTGTTCTCACTTCTACAAGTCTGACATACTTCTTGTGATGGATACGCAATGTTTGAAATTGAAACTTTTGCAGACACAACATATATTACTTTTACTAACATATATTAGTTTTACTTCAACCCCGGTTAATTTATGCGCAATTTTAGTTCAACTCCCAATTGTTGAATTTCAGTTTTGAACCAACTTTTAATTTATGCGCAATTTTAGTTCAACCGAGCGCCATCTCCACTCCCCCCATTGATTAATTCACCATCTGACATCTACAGTCACGCATATATTTCGACGCGTCATGTTTCATTCTTCATTCTCGTTCTATCCGCGGAACTTAACACTTCTATTTACCTTCTCTCTCTCTCTCTCTTGTTATGACTGCGCTATGTTTGAACTGACTTTTATTTTCGTTCAACTGTTAGAGTTTTTATTAACACCGTCGAATTACAATTTTGAACTAATTTTTAATTTATGCGAAGTTTTACTTCAACCCCGGTTAATTTATGCGCAAATTTAGTTCAACTCCCGATCGTTGAATTTCAGTTTTGAACCAACTTTTAATTTATGCGCAAATTTAGTTCAACACTCCGATTGTTGAATTTCAGTTTTACACTAACTTCTAGTTTCGTTCAACTATTAGAGTTTTTATTAACACCGTCGAATTTCAATTTTGAACTAACTTCTATTTTATGCGCACTCTTCGCTCAACCGACCGCCGACGCTCTCACCATCTCCACCCCAACATCTATTGTCCCCACTTCTGGCCCACCGGAAGCTGCGTGCCGTGGCACGTGGCTTCCGGTGACGTCACTTCCGGGCCAGAAGTAACCAAAACACACTACTAGAGGAGCCTTAGATTTAAATAAGGTCACAGTAATAGCTGCTTGACTATGAAGCAATAGGTTTCATATTGTCTATTATACTTATTTTGATTTGAAAAACCTTGTTCGAGTTGTCTTTCCTTCGCATAAGACTATTTTAAACTGCACTTGTTTTGTTACTATCAAAAGTCAACCATTACTTAGTTTGATGGCATCATTGATAAATGAAATTAGGCAATGTAAGTTTAAAAAGGAACTGTACGGTTCCAAACTTTATGAGAATACATCTTACACAATTTGAAACTCATGACTGCGAGTGTGCCTCAGAAGGAAAGATAAGCCAAAGCTTTCACGGCCAACAACACATGAATACTTATGGATTTAAGTATTTAAGGTATGGTAATAAATTTTATAGATAAGTTTGGAAGCACAAAGATGAGATTGATATCTTTATTAAAACTGCCGAATGAAACATATTTGAAAAATGGTGTATTTCTGTTCTCTAACTTTTCTGATTCACACCCCTATGACTTTGTTAGGTTTGTATTCATACAATATTTTACATTAGGATAGTTTCAACGGTTTCAATAACTAATAAAAATAGAAAGAAGAATCTGTGATAGTTATAAAAATATTATTTATTGAAAAATCTTTTTGGTACAAAAAATAATGCTTCCAAAAACTTTCTTTCTTCATTGAGCTCCTTGGACATATTTAATACCTGAAACTGAAAAAAAACATTTTGTTAATAAATGTTTTGAGCATGTCCATTATGTTGTATAGACACAGAATTCATATAGCCTAAATACACCTGTAACGCTCACAGTTGGACATATTATTGTATTTGCTGGATTCGTATAGACAACCAATGTTCATAAAACTAAATTACTTACAAAACCGAGCCTCGCTCGTTGGTTTTAATTCAGTTTTGATATAGTGTCACGGAAATAGAGCCATTAAATTTCCCCCAACAACCAACTATACCTCTTCATAGTTAACAGCTGTTTCAAAAAGTCTGCTTAATATTAATGTTACTTTATTTTTGTATACCTTTCGTTGTTATTTCGTTACCAAAATAGCAACCAAGACCAATGTTAAAAATTATTGTTGTTGTTAAGACCAATGTTAAAAATTACGATTTTTAAACTTAAATTTAGACCAAATTCGATTTTTCCTGTTATTGAGACCTTTTCTAAAATTATTTTTGGGCCAAAAAATCTTAAATGCAAAGTTTAAGCAAAATCTAACCGCTAGATTTCGAGATCATGGAACACACATCCCTCAGACATTGCTCGTATTATAGCATTCAATAGCTCAAAAATTCAATAGAGACATGTTTTGATGTTACGTCATCATAATCTTCAACTGCCGACACAAAGTTCTTCGGCTATAAGGCCTTGTCATCTATGTATATAAAAGAAATTTGTGTTAGTAACACTATTTTAAACTCAAGAACGGCTAAATCAATTTGGTTGAAAAATGGTGGGGAGGCAACTTAGAACCAGGAGAGGGACATTGTTTTATCCCATTCCTGTGCGACTTGACATAGCCCAAGGACTGTCATAAACGTACCCATGACAGATTATTTTGGAGTTTTTGATGTGATTTGTTTATGAACACAAAATATGGCAAAAAATGTTTCTTTGTATTTTATTCTATAAACAACTGTTCTTTTTTAAAGTATTAAGGGAAGATTGGTAATGAAAAATTAGAGGATATTCTAGACTTGCGGCAAGTGAGCGAAGCGTACAAGCTGAACCTGATTGAGCGTAGCCAAAGAACTCACCTAATGGGGCAAAAATTACTCAGGTTGGCATTGCAAAGCATGCCTGGTAACAGTTAAATAAAAACACACATATAGTTTACACGCACCCAAATTAAAACAAATTTCGAACATACTATTACACAGGCCTGCAACACAGAAACAATAATTTACAACGATCATCAGAGACAGACTTCCTATAATCGTTGAGCTCTTTTGACGGAACTTGTAAGTACTTTAGTCCAAGGTATATTCTCACAACTCAAGGGATAAAACATTGCTGTGAGTTTGTTTTTTTGTCTGAAAATTACAAACTTGATGTCATTTTAAATATTACCATAGTGTCTTTCATTTGACATGATGGAAAATTAATAAAAAATACACCCCGTCGCAGCAGACCTGCGTACTCAGCGAATTTCCTAATTAGTAATATTAATTTTGACCAGATAAACCCTGTAAACCAAATGTCATCACATGCTCATAAATAGGGAAATAAATGTCTAGTCTCCTTATGATAAATAGAAAAGAGGATGCAGGTATGCTGCCATGGGGAACACCAAAAGTAGGTTTTTAGCATAAAAACAATTTATTTCAACCATATAAAGCCATATACTAAGTTTCATCAATATCTGTCCATTGCTAAAGGATTTTGCCTATTCTCCATATGATTAACATGGGAAAAGAGTATGCAGGTTTGTTGCCATGATAAGCATAAAAACCAAGATTTTTTTAACATAAATGGATGAATCTCAACCAAATGATGCTAAATACCAAGTTTCATCCAAAAATATTGGTTAATGAGTGAAATATTAACACATCCTTATTTTCCATAAGATTAACATTGGAGCTTCAAAATACAATGTACTGTCTTTAGACTTTTTAATATCTCGGTAACCAATGGAGATAGAGCAAAGCTTCAAAATACTAAATTGTGTGTTTTTTGAGCTAAATCCAATGGTCAAAACAAAAATTGAAAATTTTTTAAAGTTACATATGAAAAATGCAAAAAACCCATTTTTGGGGTACAAAACCCCCCAAAACTACCCCTTCCGGTAGGTCGATATGTCTGGTTTACGAACTCATCCGAATAAACGTAGGATTACACATCTCTACCAAATTTGGTGTCAATCGGACCTTTTTTACGAGAGTTATCGTGCCTAGGGACACATACATATATAAATATATACATATATATATAAAAATTTTAATGACTATTATTTTTGGTCTCTGGGCACCTTAAAACGAAAAAGTAACATGGTCCCGGGCTTAGGTCTTACCATGAGACCTACGGTAATAGCTTATTCCCTATGGGAAATTCGCTAAAATTATCCACTCAAATAACGAATAAAAAACAATGTATATTATCACCATTTTTAAACCATGTTTAACAATTTTTTTGAGGTTTGTTAAACAATGTATCCACGTCAAATGAACCGCCATACCATTATGGTGAACATATCAAGTTTCATGCGTATCCGATGCAAGATTATCAAGATAAAGTGTTTTAAAACACCTATAATTAACACGGTTCTTATGGGACTAAAAATCAGGATAGTCGTAAGGAGGGGCCGATTCTACGCCATGAGGGGGTGCGAGGGGTGCGAATTTCTTAACAGTCCTGCAGGCCCATTTTCAACCGGTTTTCGGTGATTTTTGCCTACATTTTGGCAATTTTACAGCACTTTTTCAGGAATTCCGAGGCAAAAAAATCGATTGAGGAGGGTGACAGCACCATGAGGGGGTGCGAGGGGTGCGAATTTCCTAACAGTCCTACAAGGGGGTGCGAGGGGTGCGAATTTCCTAACAGTCCTGCAGACCTACATTTAACCGGTTTTCAGTGATTTTTGCCTACTTTTTGGCAATTTTACAGGACTTTTTCAGGAATACCGAGGCAAAGAAATTGATAGAGGAGGGCGACTGCACCATGAGGGGGTGCGAGGGGTGCAAATTTCCTAACAGTCCTATGAGGGGGTGCGAGGGGTGCGAATTTCCTAACAGTCCTATGGACCTATTTTAACCGGTTTTCTGTGATTTCGGCCCACTTTTTGGCAATTTTACAGCACTTTACAGGAATCCCGAGGCATAAAACAATTATTGATAGAGGAGGGTGACTGCACCATGAGGGGGTGCGAATTTCCTAACAGTCCTACGTAAGGACTAGTCCCGCTTGCTATTGTATTCAAATGGTCCTTCACATGGACTAGTCCCGCGTACTATTGTATTTAAATGGTCCCGCGTAAGGACTATTGTATTTAGATAGTCCCGCGTAAGGACTATTGTATTTAGATAGTCCCACGTAAGGACTATTGTATTTAGATAGTCCCGTGCAAGGACTATTGTATTTAGATAGTCCCGCATGAGGACTAGTCCTGTGCAAGGACTATTGAATTTAAATAGTCCGGCGTAGGGACTATTGTATTTTAATGGCCCTCCGCAAGGACTATTATATTAAAATGGTCTGGCGTGCTATTGAATTTAGATAGTCCGACATAAGGACCATTATATTTATAGTCCGTTGTAGTGATTTTCAACTCACAAAATAAATTTACACTAATATACGACACTTGTTGTTTCAGCGAGTGATTCTGCATGAGAGGAAAGAGATAAGAGATAACAGACTGACGTCGACTGACCTCGTGATTGCCGATAAAAAGTTTTAGTGAGAATGTTTGGTAATTAATTTGCTGATAACAGACCGGCGCGGCGCCAGACTCCGTCATTAGTGATAAGAATTTTAATGAGACTTTTTGTTAATTATATCGCCGACTTATCGGTGAATGGTTTTAACAGGGTGATGCAATTTGGACTTTGCCCAAATCAGCCATAGAACATTAAATTTTTTTTTTTTTTTTTTTTTTTTTTGAGGGAGAGGCGGAAAAATGCATTACGCACACAGGTGGCCAGCCTGTAGTGTGGGGCTCCCCTAAAAAACGGGTTTACCCACTAAAAAACCTCCTCTACTCTTTAGGAATCTAACCTGGAATTTCAAAGTAAAGCTTTACTTACATTAGCCTAAAGATGTCAAATGTCGTTATTTGCGGGACATGTTTCAAACCATTACGGTTCATCTTCAGCCGCTTTTGATGATAAAACTAAGCCCATCTTGCGATAGTTGTCAAACGGGGATTCCCGACACATAAACGTACACGGACACACACGAAACAAACAGTCACACTTAATAAATTATAACTTGAACCGTACGGTACACGCGTTGTATCCACTCGCACTTTACCGGTCGGTGATCGTAGGCCTACTGCGGGTAGACTGACTTGAACAGGAATACAATGACGTGTTCTTATCAGCTGATTGGGGTGGCACTGGACTTTTAATGTTATCTAAACTGTCAAACAGCCTGAATGTGATTTTATCCCTAAACTCTTCTTTTTTATTTAAAAGTATTTCTTTCCCATATTGATGTGCATACTTATAAATAAAATATTCTTCCCACACTATTGCCTTGTTTTTGTTGTTACATCGTTTTAATACCTTTAATGACTGGTTAAAATCTATTTTAACCAGTAATCAAATCTGGTCTCGACATACAATCAGAAAATACATGCAGCAATTCGAAGCAATTCATAGATAGGTTAAAAATGCACAACATAGATGGAAGTGAAGTATTTGTAACTGTAGACATAGACAATATGTATGGCAATATCCCAAGGGAGGAGACGGTAGTTGCTCTTGTAAATAGATTAAAACAATCCAACAATTTTTCTGAGCCTGAAATAAATTGTATTAAAACTATGGTAGAAGAAATAATCGATCAAAATTATTTTCAATGGAAAAATAAAACGTACTATGATCCTAAAGGCCTTCCAATGGGTGGTCCATTATCAGCTTTGTTAGCTGAAGTTTACCTGCAAGCATTTGAGGAGAAAGAAATTTTAAACTCAAAAAATCCACATTGTAATCAAATCAAATTTTACTACCGTTATGTTGACGATTCTTTTATAAGTTTCAAGGGTACAAAAAGACAATCAAAACTTTTATTAAAATACTTGAATAGTGTACATCCTGCTATTAAATTCAAAATGGAAGTCGAAGAAAAGGGTGTCATCAGTTTCTTGGACATAAAGGTGATAAAAAACAATGATAAGGTAGAATTTGGTGTATACAGAAAACCAACTCAAACAGACCTAGTAATCCCTAACAACTCTAATCACCCATATCAATACAAACAATCTGCGTTCAGTTCAATGGTTTACAGATTATTGAATTATAGCTTATCACCTACTGAATACGCCAGAGAAAAAGAAACAATTAAGTGCATAGCTGTAAAAAACGGATATGAGCCCACTATGATTGATAACATGGTTAGAAAAACTAAGATAAAAATGATTAAACCAGCAAAGCCCACTGTAGACAACAACAAATTTGTTCCATTTAACTATACAAATAAATACTCTGAAATAATTGGAAATGTATTAAAGAAGAATAAAATACAACCTGGATTTAAAATCAGTAAAACGTCATTTAGTAATAAGAATAAACGGTTGTCAGATAAAGATAAAGCTAAAGGAGTATATCTTATTGAATGTAACAGTGGGACTCAATGTAATTTAAAATACATAGGATATACAAACAGAACTTTTTCGGATCGTTTTAAGGAACACAGTGCAATAAATCAAAGGAACCCAACTTCCAAAGTAGCCCAGCACTTAAAGGAAAACACTGAACACAAAATAGATTTTAACCAGTCATTAAAGGTATTAAAACGATGTAACAACAAAAACAAGGCAATAGTGTGGGAAGAATATTTTATTTATAAGTATGCACATCAATATGGGAAAGAAATACTTTTAAATAAAAAAGAAGAGTTTAGGGATAAAATCACATTCAGGCTGTTTGACAGTTTAGATAACATTAAAAGTCCAGTGCCACCCCAATCAGCTGATAAGAACACGTCATTGTATTCCTGTTCAAGTCAGTCTACCCGCAGTAGGCCTACGATCACCGACCGGTAAAGTGCGAGTGGATACAATGCGTGTACCGTACGGTTCAAGTTATAATTTATTAAGTGTGACTGTTTGTTTCGTGTGTGTCCGTGTACGTTTATGTGTCGGGAATCCCCGTTTGACAACTATCGCAAGATGGGCTTAGTTTTATCATCAAAAGCGGCTGAAGATGAACCGTAATGGTTTGAAACATGTCCCGCAAATAACGACATTTGACATCTTTAGGCTAATGTAAGTAAAGCTTTACTTTGAAATATATATCAGGTGTCAAGGCTGTAGTCATCAAATAATTAACCTGGAATTGTTTATCACATTACGTCAGGCTAGGCCTAAATTTGGCTTACGCCCGTCGGGCTCGCTCCTTATCCAGCCGCTCTATCAAGGGATCTGGGCCACTTCGCGGTCCAGATCGGTTTTCTTTTCCAGGAGGATGCCCCGGACGAACTGTGACAAACAATCCCAGTTGCCCTCATCCTCCAAAATCTTTTGGCAGACCGAGTCCACCGAAAATGCACCAAATATTTGTGTGGCCTCCAGGCGGGGCCCTTCCCAACGGGGACAGCGGAAGAATGTGTGTTCCGCATCGTCGGGAACACCCGGGCAATAAATGCAGTCCGGTGAACCGGTCTTTCCCATCCGAGTCAGGTACGATCGAAAATAGCCGTGACCTGTCAAAAATTGGGTCAGGTAGTAGTCCACCTCCCCATGCCGCCGTTCCACCCATGGTTGGACCTGCTTGATAAGTCGCGCAGTCCATCGTCCTCGGGTGTCGTGCTCCCAGCTGTGTTGCCATTGATGGAAGGTTCGGGAGCGCTCTTCTGTTCTTGCCGTGTCCTTGCCGATCTCACCACGTCTCTGATGAATCGCTTTCCTCTCCCCTGCCAAGAGCTTAACAGGGATGACTCCGGCCACCACCAGGACGGCAGGCTCGGACACTGTCCGGTAGATGGAACACACCCGGAGCGCAGCTTGACGCTGAACCCGGGCGAGTCGCAACCTGTAGCACTCCTTATCTAGAGCGCCTGCCCACACCTCTGCCCCGTAAAGGAGCACGGACTGGACCGCGGACATCAACAGACGTCTTCTGCTGGATCGGGGACCCCCGACATTGGCCATCAGCCTACTAAGGTGAGTAACTACCTTAGCGGCCTTGTCCGCCGTACGGAAGATCTGATCCCTCCAGCTTAACTTGGTGTCCACCATAACCCCAAGGTATTTGGCGGCACGAGTTGATGTGACCACCTCCCTTCCCACTCGGAGTGGGACGACGGTGTCGATCCTCTTTTTCGTGAGGATCACAATCTCCGTCTTACTGAGAGCAAGCGAGAGACCGTGATCTGACATCCAGTTGTTGACAACCCGCATAACTCGGTTCAACTTTAGTTGGGCCAGCTCAACGTTGCGTGCAGCAATGAGAGCTGCGACGTCATCAGCGTACCCAACCAAAGTGGTTTCCTCAGGCATCTCGGACCTCAGGAGGCTGTCATAGGCAACGTTCCAGAGATCCGGGCCGAGTATTGAACCTTGTGCGGCACCAGAAGTGACTTCCATCGTCCACGTTCCGTCCCTCGTGTCAAAGATCAGGCTTCGAGAGCGTAGATAATCCTCGATGAGCCGCAACAGATATGCAGGAATACGAAAGGTGTTACGAAGCGCATCCAACATATCGACCCACCTCGCCGAGTTGAAGGCATTCTTGACATCAAGCGTAACAAGAAGCACTACTCGGCGGGAGAAATGGTTGTGGCTCTCGGCTCTCTCCACAGCTCTCTGAACTTCGGTGACAGCGTCGATCGTTGACCGTCCCTTTCTGAAGCCGTACTGACGGGGGCATAAGTCCCCGGCAGCTTCCACGGCAGAAGTCAGGCGGGAACGGATCAGCTTCTCGAACAGCTTCCCAGCCGTGTCCAACATGCAGAGAGGCCTATGGGACGACGGCAGTTCGGGATCACCTTTGCCCTTGCTGATCAGTACAAGCCTGGCTGTTTTCCAGGGAGCCGGAAACACCCCTTCTACCAAACAGGCATTGTACATTCTCAACAACAAGTCAGCGTTGATTGAAAAATAGAACTTTAAATATAAAAGAGGCCAGTGTTCAAGCAATATTCAGTTTGCTTCGAGATCTGTCTTAATCGTGGTGAGTAATATTTTAGATAATATCTCTGTTAGTTATTAAATTAATAGTCAAAATTATCATAGAATATTTTTATACAATAATAAGATGAGCGTTTTGAGTTATCTTATCAAACCGCCTGACCCAGATGCCATGTTTGTATGATAACGTGTTTTCACTCAATCAAAATTGTGGTTGTTTAATCGGCTTGTATGATTTTCACTTAAAATCAAATTAGTTTAATATATATTTTAAATGTTTGGAGTTTAGCTGTTTTGCCAATTTTTTATTTATAGCTGTTTATTAAAAAACAATAATATAATATTTTTCACTGGTACCCATTAAAATTTTTATTCTGATCAGATTTTTGTTTTTCTCTTATAGATCGCATAAGAAGATGGCTGCGATTAAAATTAATTGCAATTTCTGCGGCAAGTTAATATCGAAATCACACATCTCACATCATGTTAAAGTGTGTCCTAAAAACCCAAATAAGGACTCGAGCTTCCGTTATACGAAAAAGTCTTGTGATAAATGTGGAAAATCTATTACAAGTAATCATTTTAGTAGACATTACAAAACATGTCAATCTACTACCAATCAACCTTCCACTTCAACACCTCAAAATAATGAACCACAACCAACACCCAGCACCAGTGGAGCTCAAAATATGAAACCCTCAATCCGAAAGAAAGCAAGTTATGAATATAAAACCAAATGCCCGAAATGTGAAAAACTTGTAAGAAAAATCTAATATGAGTTTACCATTTAAAAACACACGAAGAATCAGCTTTGGTTAGCCGTGGTGGAATCGTTGATGAAAATGATGGACCCACTCCAGCAAAAAGACCTCGTCTGGATGAAAATAGTGTTAAAAATAAATCTGTTTTTGAAACTTTGCAGGGGGTTATATTTTTAACCATGGCGACAATTTGTAATTTGGTTAAAGGGCCTATCGGTGGTGGTAATACGTTTACACCGAAAGATTCCGAAGTCGAATTAGTGAGATCGGCTTTCGGGGGAGTCGTCAACTTTTATTGCATTGAAAACATTCACGCTATCAGAGACCCGATCATATTTTTGGACGAATATAAAAATATTATCATCAGGAAGATAAAAGAATGGTTAGGTGAATTTGAATTGAAGGTCCGATTTAACTTCCGAATTGATTTCAAGAGGAAAGAACAAGTAGAGGAATTCAACTTTAAAACGAAATATTCTGTGATCGATTTGAGTACCGATATTTCAGGTTTCTATGATTTTGCTAAGGAAAAGTTACTCAATGAAATGGAAGAATTTCAAGCGAAAGGATCCGGTTGGTCTTTATTTAGTATAAGCGATTTGGAAATTCAAGTATGCCGCTATAACCCCCTCAGAGCATCCAGTTATATTCCTTTACCCAAAGATATTGCGAATAGAAAAGCTGTTATTAATGTAAAAAATGATGATGAAAAATGTTTTCTCTGGTCTATTTTATCTGCATTACACCCGGTTGACTACAGAGATCATCCCGATAGAGTGAGTAAATACAAACCGTACGAACACGAGTTTGATGAAGCTTTAAAAGACATAGCGTTCCCCGTACAAGTTCAGAAAAATATTATAATGAAATTTGAAAAACGGTCTGGCGTGTCAGTAAATATATATGCTTACGATTTAACTAAAGACTCTGAAAATTATGATAAGTTTGAGGACTATCCCGGTGCAGGAAAAAAATCTAAAAATGCTAAGAAAAGTGACATCTACGTTTTGTATGTAACGAAAAATGAAATCCCCAACAGACATGTCAATCTGTTGTATTTGAAAAATGAAAACGGCAATTCACATTATTGTTGGATAAAAAGCATGAGTAGATTATTTGGTAAGACACTGACAAAGAAAGGTCATAAAACATTCCACTGCAATCGTTGTCTCCAATATTTTGGAACTGAAGCCTTGTTAAAAACCCACAAAGAAACCTGCAACGAGCCAGAACAACAGGATGTTGATGATTTGGATACAATATTTATATGCAACAGATGTCTCAACGGATTCGATGATGAATTGAAATTAGAAAAACACAGGGAATACTGCAATCAACACGATGCTGTTAGAATCGTCATGCCTAAGGCGATTAAAATTAAAGACGATTACATCAGCCCCACAATACAGTTCAAGCACAAATACAGAAAAATGAAAGTGCCCTACGTAGCGTATGCTGATTTCGAATGCATTCTGACACCAGTAGACGACCAGCGGGGGATCAACACCAAGAAATATCAAGCCCATCAAGCGGCCAGTTTTTCATTGTACGTTGTGAATGCGTCAGACGACTATGACATTCCCTTCGATTTGTATTATGAATATTTAGGCGCCGATGCTGCACAGGTCTTCATAGATGGACTCGTAGACGTTTCAAAGAAAATAGCTCAACTCTACAGTCGTGAAGCAGCGAAGCCCATGACTGACTGCCGCCGAAAAGGCGGAAGCCACGTTTACTTCGGTTTGCCAAATTTGTGGAAAAGTGTTTGATGAAAAAACTGGAAAAGCCGTTCTCGATCACGATCATTTGACTGGGAAATTCAGAGGGGTAGCCCACAATTCTTGTAATTTGAATTTCAAAAAGCCCCATTTCCTGCCCGTCTTCATCCATAACATGAGCAATTATGACGCCCATTTATTTATAAAAATGCTTGGAGCGGATAAGAAAGATATCGTTGTCTTGGCCACCACCGAAGAACGTTACATATCTTTCGAAGTGAAAATTGAAAACGGGTTGAACTTGAGATTCTTGGACTCGTTCAGATTCATGGCTTCCAGTTTGGACAGTCTGGCCAAAAATCTTACCAAACATCAATTCAAACACACTTCGAAATTCTTCTCGGATGACAAACTGGATCTGGTTATTCGCAAGGGTATTTACCCGTATGATTATATGGACGGTATGGAGAGATTTGGAGAGACGTCTTGTGCCTTCAAAAGAATCTTTCTACAACAAATTGAACAATTCAAACGTCAGCGATGAAGATTACAAACATGCGTGCGATGTGTGGGAAAAGTTTTGTATTCAAACGATGGGTGAGTACACTCTGCTGTACAATAAAACGGACACCCTACTTCTGGCGGATGTGATAGAAAACTTCCGTAAAGTGTGTTTGAAAACGTATAAACTCGATCCAGCGTGGTATTACACCTCACCCGGCCTGGCCTGGGACGCCATGTTAAAGAAAACTGAAGTAAGTCTCGATATGCTGACGGACACCGACATGGAACTGATGATCTCGAAAGGCATTCGCGGTGGTATCTCTCAGTGCTGCCACAGATACGCCAAAGCCAATAACCCGTACATGCACGATTATGACGCTGGAAAACCGAATGATTATCTTATCTATCTGGATGTAAACAACCTCTATGGTTGGGCGATGATGGAGTACCAACCCCTGAGGAAATTCGAGTGGTGCACAGACTCTGAACTGGCCCAGATAATGTGTAAACTCACAAACGGACAATTCATCAGTAACAAGTCCGACACCGGCTACATCCTCGAAGTAGACCTCGAATATCCCCAACATCTGCACGACCACCATAGAGACCTACCTCTAGCACCGGAGAACCAATGCCCGCCGGGATCCAATCAGAGGAAGCTCTTAACAACGCTGTACAACAAAGAGAAATACATCGTACACTATAGGAATCTCCAACTCTATCTGTCCTTAGGAATGGTTCTGAAGAAAATATATAGGGCCATAAAATTCCAACAGTCAGCGTGGTTGAGTGAATATATTAAATTAAACACGGACATGAGAACCAAAGCGACGAACGACTTTGAAAAAGATTTCTACAAGTTGATGAACAACTCGGTGTTCGGCAAGACGATGGAGAATATCAGAAATTACGTCAATATCAAACTGGCCACTCACGAACAGCAGTTGCAAAAGCTAGTGGCGAAACCCAATTTTAAATCCTTGACAATATTCTCCGAGCACTTGACTGCTGTCCATATGGAAAAGACCTATTTGTATTTCAACAAACCCATTTATGTCGGTATGAGCATTTTGGACATCTCCAAAATAGCGATATACGATTTCCATTATAACGTCATGAAACCAAAGTACGGGGACAACATCAGAGTCCACTACGGAGATACCGACTCACTGGTCTATGGGGTGAGGACTGAAGATGTATACGAGGACATGAAAAGCATGATCGACTATTTTGACACCAGTGATTACAAAGCGGATAACGTTTACGACATGCCGCGGGTCAACAAGAAAGTCATCGGAAAATGGAAAGATAAACTAGCCGGAGATGTCATGAGGGAGTTCGTCGGGCTGCGATCGAAGATGTACGCATATGACTCGGAAGGAAACAAATCTGGCAAAAAGGCGAAAGGCTTGACGAAATCCGTTGTCAAGAAAGAGTTGAAGCTTGAAGACTACAAATCGTGTTTGTTCAACGAAACGGAAGAATACAAGACGATGAACACCATCCGGAGCAAAGGGCACAACATTTATTCCATATCACAACATAAGAAAGCGCTGTCCGCCAAGGATAACAAGAGGTACATCTGTGAAGACGGACTGACGACACTGCCCTGGGGACATTTTCGGATACCCGTCAGTATGGATGTTGATGAAGATTTCGATCTGGACTGATTTCAACGGATTTTTTAAAGGCCTGTTTCATTGATGAAAATAGTGTGTTTTAAAAGTGTCTTAAATAAGTGTGTTTAATTGTTTTTCTCAACGATAAAAAATAAAATTTAAAACTCTTTTTTGTAAATCAGCTGTGATGGAAATTGCATCACAACTGATGATTACATCAAAATTTAATACTTTTTTTTTAATCAGCTGTGATGGAAATTGCATCACAACTGATGATTACATCAAAATTTAATATTGATCAAAATTTTTAATCTTCTGGTTTTCGCCCATTGGAGTGATTGGTGTCTACCTCCAATTGGGACTTTTTATGCCTCAAAAAGTACTCTGTTGAAGGTGGGAACTTTGACGTAGTAACAGAGCTTTGTAACCAATATCCACCGACACCAACATGTTATCCGATCCCCCTCGGATTTTGATCGTACGAATTATACAAGCGTAAATCCCGTCAATATTTTTCATTTACTAGAATTGTAGAAATGTATTAGAAAACTAAATCATCATCTGTACATATTCCTTTTTAACGTCATAAGTGAACATGGTCTGTGATACCACGATGACGTAGGCCGTAGTGCCTTTATCAGCGACCGGACCGGAAACCGCGTTTGTAAAATCCAATTCGATTTGGATATCGTTTCTTTTTCTCTCGGTCGAAAACGGATGGAGGTGTGTGTCTATCACCATCACCGGGTATTTGTTGATGAAATCGTTTGTATTGAGATACACATCATCGTTTTTGAACATGACTTGTCTCATTGAACAGTAGCTGTCGTATAGCAGCCTGTACTTTTTATCCGTGATATTCAAATTCTGCTGCTCCTGCGGGTACCGTTGCCCGTTTATTTTCACGTGGAAATTCTTTATATTTACACTGTCAAACTGACCGGGGTCTTTAGTCTGATCATTTTTACGACTCGTCTGTAAACCGATTATCACAAAGACCGGATTCAGTATGTTCCGGTAGAGATTCGTTATATCGAACGTGTAATTGGAGCCTATCACACCGAATTTTTCAATACAATCCCAGCGGAAATATTCATATACCAATTCGCCTTTCTCGCTCAATTTCTTTAGCCCATCGATGAGCACGGCTTTCTTGGAGGGGTCGTAATCCACAAGGGGGACTTTCAACACGAAACTGGTAATTTTTATTTTTCCCTCCGCTGCGTCAACAGCATTGGCGCCGGAACCTTCAGTCCAGCGGTAGATGGCATCATCGTCTTCCGCGCGGGTGAACGTTATTTCAAATCCACCCTTGTACATGGGATACTTTAGACTGTCAAAGAAGCCCAGACCCAGGTGGGCCAGCGTTCCCAGTGCTTCGAACTTACCGCCACCCTTGTCGTAAACCGATTTGAATCCGCTGCTGTAGTACGTGTTTTCCTCCGATCTGCTGTACGTGGTCAACCCTTTGATGGTGCTCGTGATACCGACTTTATCCACGGAATCGATGACTTGGTTGTGTTTTTTCAATTCGATACTCTTGAACAAATAAGCAGCAAAATTGTCCACGAGTTTGATGGGGTCCGTGCTGGCGTAACTAGCGCCATTGGATTTCTTGACAACATCACCTTGGATGTGAAACAATATCCTGTTGTTGTAAAACGAATCCCCGTGGTCCAGTTTGAATGTGGTGAAATTATTTGGTGAATTAAAGTGCAAGTCCGATACCGGTAGAACCGTGACGTATTCGCATCTCGCTATCTTATCCGATGCCTCTTCGTAGTATTTCTCCATTCCTAATATAGGTTTTAGGTTTTCCGAATTCCAATGAAAAATGTGAAAATTGTAGTGGAAAGCAATAAAAAATAAAAACATCGAATTCCTGATCGCTTAATGAAATCGACTACTTGAACAGTTTTACGTTTTTATACATGTTCAAACGTCTCAACCCGAGATTTCGAAAAACCCTTTTATCTTCAACATTTTTTATTACATCCAAACATCGCTCTACGTAGTCAAGACCCCGTGGCTGAGAAACCAGTTTTTCCATCTTATCGTGTATGAACTTTACGATGGCAATTTTTTCATTGTGGAAAGCGTTATTCCCGGCTTCCTCTTCGGCGCGTATAAACTTTAATCTTTCAATCAATTTATCATCATCATCGATGTATTTGTACTCGACGGGGGCGTGTGAATCTATCAACAATCCGCTGCCCGATGACTGTTTATATTCTTTCCAGATCTCACTGATCAAATTCACCCATTTCCAAGACTGACTAAACCTGGGGCGTTTCAACTTTGGATCGTTGTTCTGAAAAATCGCATCGGATTTTATCAGTATATCCTTGTAATTATTAAAGTCCTGAGCTGTGAAAGCGCCCGCACTTATTAGTTTTTCTCGCGTCGTACCCTCGCCCGGAGACGAGCCACTGATTTCCGCTTTCGTCAACAGACTCCACAATCCCGGTGTGCCGGTATATCTATCTCCGGTGCTGTCTAATATGATATCATCATTTTCAATCGTAATAGTCTTCGATCCGATGGCCAGTTTGTTCAAGTTGAAATCGTAGCGAATACCGAAAGATCTATCGTTGCTGGTAGCGAGATGTTGTTTGGCGATATCACCAATATCTTGCCTTTCAGTGAATTCGCGGATCGAACGGTTTATCCTGCCTTCGTCTGGCGATTCTATTTCCGACGGTAAAGGATCGATGTGTGGTGATTCTCCGGGTGGAGGTGATTCTCCGGGTGGAGGTTCGAGCACATCTTCATCTTCACGAGGCAAAGGCACCTTCCGCGCCGCCATCAATTCTCGACCCGGTGTACTGAAAGCGCGGGGTCTAAAAATGTCTTTCTTTCTTTGTATAGTTTTAGACACGGACAGACGTTGCGGTGGGGTCTTTTTATCGGAACCTTGCTCCTTGATCGCTTTGACAACTGGTTCTTGTCGCTTTTCAATCTCACGTTTTTCTTCAACTTCACGAATCTTTACTGCTTGGGATTCACTGACCAATTGGTTTTGCAATTTATCCAATTTTTTAGCCTCCTGTACAGTTAAAGGCTTATGTGCAGATATCGGTATGAAAGGAATTTTAAGTGCATATTGCTCACGTATCGGGGGATGTTTGCGAAACAATTCCGCTCGCTCTTTCACTTGTTCTTTTCGGATTTCCTCATTTTCCGCGACCCATTTATCTTGTAGTTTTTCAATTTTTTTACCCTCCTCCGCAGTCATCTCGTCGGGCCACATTTTGTCGGCCAACTTGTGTTTTTTAACTAACGTCTTGACAATCTCTTTATCGATTTTCCTCTTCATCGTACTAATATAGGTGGTTGGGTTTTTAGTAGTAAATTTTAAATTGGATAGTTGAAATATAAAAGTGACGAATATTTTCAAAAAAATTTGGAATCGAATAAAAAAACGTCCGACAACGTTTTCATTAAAAAAAAAATAACGTTTACACATCGATTTTGAAAAACGTTCGTGGACGTTAATTATTAAAAACAGCGTCTGGAAATCGATTTTGGAAAAACGTTCGCGGACGTTATTTATTAAAAACAGCGTCTAGAGATCGATTTTCGAAAAACGTTTGCGGACGTTATTTATTAAAAACAGCGTCTAGAGATCGATTTTTGAAAAACGTTTGCGGACGTTTTTTATTAAAAACATTTTTCATATTGCACATGTATTTTCCACGCCGCGCTTTTTTCATCATATTTACCGAGAGAAAACCATACGGTTCATTCCAACACTTGTTGCATATATTTTCAAATTCACCGAAAGTCATGTCCGATCCCACGAAATCGTCGTAAATCCGTTTGGTGTAATGTTTATTCTGTTTGAAGACACAAAGGAAATTTATATTATTCCGTATGACTTGCATGTCCACTTTACCGTAACTCTGGCTCAGGTAGACGCACGAAATCTTTTTATGCCTGCTTCTGATAAAATAGTCTTTAATACCTTTTTGCTCTTCCATCAGACAATCGTCGAATATCACAAGTGAGTTATTCTTGCACTCGTCTACCGCCGGCAGTTCATCACAATTGTTGAAGAAATACGCGATTCTCTTTTTATACTTTTTCTCTGCGTCCGCATAGGTTTTTCTCAGTTCCACATAAGCCGGCTGTTCTATGGATTTACTGAATACGTAAAGGTTTTTAAATATAATACCGTTTTTATTGTAAATGAAATTGAGCAGTAAATTGGTTTTGCCGCTGCCTGAAGAACCCACTATGAGACATCGCAACGGGCTGGGCAACAGGTTGTCTTCGAATGCCTCTTTGTAATATGAAACTATATCCATCACTATGTGGGTGAAACGACCTCTGGACATTCAGTAAAAAAATGAAAGCGGAGAAATGATTTCAAAATTTAATTCTTTTTCAAATTGACGACATTGGAATTATTCACAAAACACACATGTCTTTCATTACATTTTTACAGCTCTGATAAAATCGAAATCGCCGTAAACCCATATACAATTCGTTTTTCGGTCGTGATCATTTCGAACGCATAAAATGCAATTCAATAGTCCCCACTCCGGACTATCTAAATTCAATAGTCCTCATGCCGGACTATCCGAAATACAATAGTCCCCATGCCGGACTATCTAAATACAATAGTCCCCACGTAGGACTATCCGAAATACAATAGTCCCCATGCCGGACTATCTAAATACAATAGTCCCCGCGCAGAACTATCTGAAATTCAATAGTCCCCACGCAGGACTATCTGAAATACAACAGTCCCCACGCAGGACTATCTGAAATTCAATAGTCCCCATGCCGGACTATCTGAAAAATAAATACAATAGTCCCAGCATATGACGATCTGAATAATATCAAAACATTGTACGTTGTAATTCTTTCTCGTAGAACCCTCCTATTATATCTTCACCAGTTTCATCCGCAATCTTATAAGTCGTGGGTCTCGTGTTTAAAACTTGCTTGATAACAAAAATCTCGGACGTCCAGTTCTGTTTGTATTTATTCGTGAAAACATCTTTTTTCGCTGTAATGCGGACTCTGTCTCCCACATCGAATTTCGCCTTTTTACGGGGTATTCTATTTTCAAGTTCGTTGTACATTTTCAATAAAGCCTGCTCGTTGCCTTTATTCACATCGGCGGGCCTCATTTTTATAGTATGGTGGAAATCGTGTTTGTTGTATTCGTCGGTCAATTCTTGCAATATGTCATGCCACTTGTGGGAATTTCTAACTTGGAATTTTACTTTCAACTTCTCATTTAACGTTCTATGATATCTTTCGATTATTGCGGATTTCTCCTCGCTCTCGGTGTGGTACAATTTAATGTTGTGTTTTTTCAACAACTTGTTAAAATGCGTATTTTTAAACTCTGTCCCTTTACCGGTGTGTAAGAGTTTAGGCGGTGAATGACCGTCATTTTTGGCCCGGGCAATTATTTTTTCAAAAGCTGATGACACATCCGGACCATCTTTTTTCTTCAAGGGCTCTGACCAAACGAACTTACTGAACGTATCGATCACATTTAAAATATATTTATACCACTTGTTTTCCCTAGCATATTCTTTCAAAATCAACAGATCGGCCGCCCACAAGTCATCTATACCTTTCGTGACGATTCGACGTTTTATGAACTTTTTCACGACTGGTCTGTGCAGCTCTTTAGCTTCCAAAACTTCCGGCGGGTCTTTGATAAACGAATTTCTCTTACTGCCGCATATCGCACAATTGGATGTCGCAAGCCACCTTTTATTTCTCGTTTTGACAGTTTTGACATCCGTGGATGGTGTGTTTGTTTTACACTTTCTGCAATGCAATTCCATGTCTAATAATGCGCAGCTACTTTTAAAGTCAAATAAAATATTTGCAACTGCAAAGTCGCTTAAATAAATTGTACATTTGCGTAGATTGTGTGTTATATGTATAGGATAAGAAACGAGATGCAGCACAGACATAAAATCCAGTTGACCAAGGGTCAAAAGAATAAGTTGCGTATCGCTTATAAAAAGCAGAAACTCGCTATTTTAACTTTGAACAGAGATCAGTTGACGAACGGGAATGTCGAGGTGATGTTGACGGACGAACAACATAAACAAGTGTTGAGAGCCATAAAACACAATAAAGGCTTGAGATTGATATTGAGCCATTCACAGTTGAAGAACAACATTGAAGGGGGTCTACTGAAAGAGATTCTGGAGTTGGCGGAAACGAGTATCCCCTATTTCAAGAAATTCGCTTCACCCCTGATCAAAGACAAAGTCGCACCAGCTATAAAAGATAAATTCGTTCCATGGCTGAAAAAGATGATCGACGACGAGTTGGATACAATTATAGAAAAAGACCCTTCAGGTGCCGGATTAAGACAAATGATAAACAACCGACTCAATGCGGCTTTGAATGACGTACGGGTAAAAAAAAAAAATTAATTCCGTTGACGTTGAGTGATCTGGAAGTGTGGGCCAATAAATTGAAATTAAAGAATTTTCGCGGTGTTTTCAGACGAGAGCTTTTACCTGATGCGCCTTGGAAAAACGAGTGCGGTATAATCAATCTCGGTGATCTGGACACACCCGGAACACATTGGACGTGTTATTATAAAAATGGTAAAAATGTAATTTATTTCGATTCTTATGGAAATGCGCCACCACCTTTGGAGTTGGATAAATACATGAGAAGTTTTGACATTCGTTATAATTCGGACCGATTTCAAGATTATGGCTATCCGCCAATCTGCGGGCATCTGTGTTTAGAAGTTTTAAGGCAGTTTTCAAATGGAAAAACATATGATGAAGTGAAAGACATTTTAAATAAAAATAAATACGCCTGGCTCGGGTGGTTCGATTGAGTCACTTTTTTACGATGCCCCCGTCAATAAATTGTTTATACCATTTTTATTTTTTTAATAATTTATTACCACCCGAAAATCTGTTTTCCTAATATAGAAATGTCGACGTTTAGATCATCAAGTCAAACTAACCAGTCAGACGCATGGAACCTGCTTTCCATGGAGCCCAGAGAACCCAAAGGGGTTTTGACTGACAAATTCATCATGAGGTTCGATCGGTATTTGAACTGGGATCTGCTCTCTTCCCATTATGATTTTCCAATCGAGATTTTGCGGATGTACCCGCACAGAGTGAATTGGTCCAAGCTGTTGAGGCGTATTAAATTTTCGGAAGAATTCCTAAGAGAGATGGTCCCCCATTTCGATGAATGCTGGGGTATCCTGTGCAAATATCAAACGCTGTCTGAAAAGTTTATTCACGATTTCGCAGGTAAAATCGATTGGAATTACGTGTTGTTGTATCAAAATGTAACTAGCAGATTTTTAGACGAACACAAAATGTATTTTGATGAATCCTAGTTGAGTGGCTCAGAGATATTCAAAATAAAAACCTGAATTCGCATGGATCGACCGGTTTGAATATTTTGTATTTAATATTTGCGGGATGAATAAAAACTAGTTGCTGTTTATTTTTTTATATAAAACCATTAAGATGTGAAACATTTTTCCTAACATAGAAATGACGACTTTTAGACTATCAGGTAAGACTTCACAACTGACCTTGAACTTGGAACATCCCATTCACTTGGATGCTGAGTACAAGTTGGCACTCACCGGACTTTTCTGCGAATACAACTTTTATAATTTATTTGAGGGTTGTAGTGTTTTGTTTGACGGTGGAACGAAAATCGGTTTCGGTAAAGGTTTTTGGACATTTGATGCCATACAGAAACACATACAAAAAGGTATTGATCCGCTGTTACGCGGTAAAACAGATGATAAAAAGAATAAAGTCACGGTCGTTTCAATACTTAAAACTACGGGATACCGGGTGAAAATCACTTCACCTATAAAATTTCACATGGAAAATCCACTGCGGCGTTTGCTGGGTTTCGATGAAATTGATGCCCCCGAATACTTGGACACGTTCAATGCGAAAAAACCACACAACATAAGACCATGGGACATGATTGAAGTCCACTGTGATATCGTGGAAAATTGTTTTGTCAATCATGACGAACATTGGCACAAACACAAAGAGTCTTCGGTGTTGTATAGTTTCTTTCCATATGGTGAATTTGGTAATAAAATTGCTGTGATGCCGCGGCCGCCGCTTTACGTATCGTTGAAAAAAGGATTGAATAAAATCCAAGAAATCAACATTAACATTACAGACCAAAATAATAATTTATTGCAGATGTTCGATTCGAATGTGCATATTTATTTGGAGTTGATTCGGGTGTAGTATTTTTTAATTTATTGAAAATCGGCAGTTTCTATTTTTTTCTTGACACCGCAAAACGTTATTCCTTGTATAGGTAAAAATGAACGGTCCTAACTTTAATGATTTACTGAAAGAAATCAATGGAAAGTCTTACATCAGGGTGGGTGACCTGGAAGTCGGTAAAAAATATTTTGTGGAAAATATGGATAAAATCTCTTCATCATACGGTATGAGAATATTAGTCACATGCGATGATGTGAAATTCTATCTTCCCGAAAGCTGGAATGACAGGTTGACGAATAACTATATCAAACAACTATTGAATTTTAAGGGGAAACTCTATGTGCTGTACAACGGTAAAATAACACTTTCAGATAATAAATTCAAGCACAGTATCGGGTTTAAGGTTGACGAATAAAAATAGTTTTTAAAAAACATAATTTAAATACATTTTTGAAAATGCCCTGTTTAATTTATTTGATGTGGAAATCCTTTATGCATGCATTAGGAATCAATAATGGCTGAAAGCTACGGTTATACACTACGGTTGACAGTTGACAGTCAACTTGTTTTGTGTAGGTACATGACATAAAAATGACAATGCTGAACTGTTTGTGTACCGTGAGTGTGTTGCTCGAAAAGGTTCGAATGATGTTTGTTCCTTTCTTCTTCAGTACTTAAGTAACGTATCTGATCAGTATACTGAACTGCAATTTTACTCCGATAACTGTTGGGGTCAGAATAAGAACCACGCGCTATCTCGATTGCTGACAGCCTTAACCGAATTAAAAATACCCCCGTCGCAGCAGACCTGCGTACTCAGCGAATTTCCAAAGAATTATTGTTTCAACACCAAAGAACTTTGTGGCTATATTATATAATTAATAATCTTTACAAGGAAATATAATATATTTAATGGCATTATATTTCTGAGTAAAGTATTTTTATTTAATAATTTATATATTAATATTTATATTGCAATAAATTACTTTTTTAATTTTTAACAGTAATAAAAGTGCATATCCAAAGCTTCCATGCAAAAGGAATGATTTGTTTACAAATAACAAAACATAAACATTTCAAATTTGACAAATATGCAGAAGACAGCTGATCAGCTGATTAAGAACAGATACTTTACTATCTCCATCTCTCTTGCTCCCATTATACACTTATTTTCCATGAGAATACCATGGGATTTAGCATGTAGGTTTGCTTCCATGTGGGATTTTTATCAAATCTTAATTACTCACCACCTAGTGAAGGTTCATACAAATTTTTATTAGGATATGTTGAAAAATAAGCGATATATAACTTTTTAAAGATTTACCCATAAGAATAACATGGGAAACTTGATTTGAATTTTATCTAGAACCAGTTAAGCTATTTTAAAGATTCAAAATACTAAATTGTTTGTTTTTTAAGCTCTTTTAAATGGTTTTAGTTAAAATTGATGAATTTAGAAAATTCAGCCTGAAAAACGCCAAAAACCCATTTTTGACCCCTTTGAAGCCCCATAAAACCCCGTTCCCATAACCCGACAATGCTGGTTCGCGAACTCATGAAAATAGACCTGGTCTTACACCTTCATACCTTCATACCAAATTTGATCAAAATCGGAGGTCCGCTTCAAAAGTTATCGGTACCACGGACACATATATATATATATATGAAAATGAACGAACGGTGTTTTTGGCTTCTGGGGACCTCAAAATGAAAAAGTAAAGTGGTCCCGGGCTTAGGTCTTACCATGACTACTACCGTAATAGCGTATTCCCTATAGGGAAATTCGCTAAAATTAAAAAAAAATCGAACAGTACTACCCAATGCGTGGTCACTCTTTTTTACCATGTGATAGGGACTTCAGCATCATTAAGAGAGAAATAAAAAAATATGACAGGATTTATACAGTAGATAAGATTGTTGAACTTGTTCTGAAATCGAGCAAAAATGATAAATTCACCGTTGTAGCTGTCAAAACCGAAGATGTTTTAGATTTTAAGAACTGGTGGCCTGTGTATTATAAAAAGAACTGCATTTCTGAAGAGACCAAGGGTAAAAACGTCCCCAAAGAGAACAAAGTTCACTACACAATATCTACAATGGCTCACACCACGTACAATTCAGAACTTCCGGCAACAGTGATTGCTCGACCTATCAATTCAATCTTATGTCACACTTTTAAATTTGCTAGCTCAGGCAGACCGCTCCCATACAGCAACCTGTTAATAAAGCATACCCAGAAGGAAAGGCTGCTATAAAACAAACAAAATTAGATGACATCAGAAAACTCCACCAGTATGTCCCAGCAGAATATCATGAGTTTTACAATGAACTATACCTTTGGCCAACAACCGCTGAAGACATTGAAGACCAGTAAAGTGAAATTGTTGTCAATTCACACACTTAAACCTATTATTTGACTATACTATGAAGATTTTCTGTAATTCAGACATTAAAATAGTTTTTTAATCACTTAAAGTGTGTTTATTTTTTAATACATGTTAAAAGGGGATGAATCAAGGCACTTTAAAAAAGATTTCCGTAAAGAAAAAATTATTTAAAAAATGGTTAATAGCCTAGAAGCATTTGCACTAATCTAAATAATATTTTAAAAAAATAGTTCACATGGTTAAAATACAAATATTGCGCTAGGGACAGTTTTTTTTAGTTTACCGAAAGTTGGTTACTTTTGACTGAGCCCCTTTTAGCGTGAGCCTATTCATTTATATTCAGGTTTTTACTGGCGCAAGTTCAATCTTATTCGACCCGCATATTCCAGTTGTCTGCTAGCCATCTACTTTCATCATATTTGACTTCTATCATCTTCAACCGCATCTTCCAGTTGTCTGCTAGCCATCTACTTTAATCACGTTCACACTTTCTACTTAGACGCTACCACTTCTAAAAATCAGGTTAGTTAAGTTTAACATGAAATGTGTTATAGTTAAGATTTACACAATGCAATTAATTCGTTGGATCAATTAATTATTGTAAAATGGAATTTCGAAACCTAGAAAGTTTTTAAATTAGTTTTTAACTTAGAGCAGTACAGTATTGCAATAAAAAGGCTAAAAACCTTCAGTCCTTAAATGAATTTTTTTAAGCGTTTAGTCTTTAAATATTTGCTTTGAACATTTTAAAAATAATTTTGAAGTCTGAAAAGTTTTCAAATTAGTTTTTAACTTAGAGTAGTATTGCATTTTTACTAAAAGGCTAAAAACCTTCAGTCTTTAAATTAATAATTAAAAAATAATTAATTAATTAAAATAATTTTTTTAAGCTTTCAGTCTTTAAATATTTGCTTTGAACATTTTAAAAATAATTTGTATTTATAAATATTTAATTTAAATTATTAAGTAGAGTAATTTGAATAATTTATGTGCTTTAGAAATGGAAGAAGTTCAAGTCTTTTCCGATTGCGAGACGAAGTCTGATGCTGGACGGTCGGAAAACGGAGAACGCTCCAAAGCTCAGAGTAAAAATGATTTTAAACTAATTCAAATCATTGAGATGCTTTTTGTGCTGGGACTTAACAGTTTTGCGTTGTGGGAAGACACTGTAATTAAAATAGGAAACTGTGAAGAGGTTCGCTCGGATCATATACTATTGCAACTCTATACAATTCTGAAACAGCTCACAGATGTATTTTGGCAACATATTCATGCAAACTGTGACCTAAGTCAACATAAACTACCCTGGTTCCTAGAAGATGAAAAGTCATTAAAGGAAATTCTTTCAATTATGAATCAACTACTAAAAAAGAAATCATCCAAAGAAAAGCTTTTCCAGCCAGACATCTATCTTCTTATTTCTATAAGGGTTTTGTCTGTTACGTCCATTTTTCTCTCGACCTGCTGAACCGATTTTTAAGATTGAGGTGTCATTTTAAAGCTTAGTATATACCGCAGTGACTAATTGTAATTAAAAAGGTCATATTGTTTCGGGCTTCGACCCTCCTGGCCTTTGATTTATTTCTAGAGGGCACTTTAAATGTTGACCAACTTTTATTGCAAGTTCTTTAATGTTAATTGTAATTTAACAGCTGATTACCTTCAGATGAATTTTAAAAGCCGGATAGTAAACAAAAATAGATCTCCGTCACTTCATAATCAACATTTACGTACTGTAGGTGAGATTCACTCATACAGAATCATAAAACGCGCAATTTGCGCACGGGCCACCTCGTTGTAAATAAATTGAATACTATTGTTCGATCTTTACTAAATTCTAAACAGACTTCTTCAAAACCAAATGGGAAAGGTAAAAAATCAACTCCTTTCATAAGTCAACAATTTCAATTATTAACTCGTGTTAGTTATAAATACCCCCCGTCGCAGCAGACCTGCGTACTCAGCGAATTTTCAAATTAGTATTATTAATTTTGACCAGCTAAACTTGTAAACAAAATTTCATCACGTGCTCATAAATAGGGAAATAAATGTCTATTCTCCTTAAGTTAAATATAGGGAAAGATTATGCAGGTATGCTACCATGGGGGACACTAAAAGAAGGTTTTTAGCATAGAAAAAATTTATTTCGACCATATAAAGCCATATAGTAAGTTTCATCAATATCTGTCCATAAATAAAAGAGTTTGCCTATTCTCCATATGATTAACATGGGAAAAGAGTATGCAGGTTTGCTGCCATGATAAGTACAAAAACCAAGATTTTTTACCTTAAATGGATGAATCTCAAACAAATGAAGCTAAATACCAAGTTTCATCCAAAAATATTGGTTAATAAGTGAAATATTTTAGATACTTTAGATACTTTATTTGAAACACCGACGCACTCTGTGGTGCGTATTTTAAGGTGAGTGTGACTGAAGGGGTGAGTGTGATGATTGTGATGGATCACATGAGGTGTAGCTTTGTTACTGACAAATATCAGCTGTTTTATTTGTCAGGATCATTAATTAATAGCCCAATGACCAAAGGCAGCTGGGTCCAGTATCGAACCATCAAAAAGCACTAACTTTTCTCAGGATCGAACCGGCTACCTTCAGATTCAAAGGCGAGCTCTTCTTTAACCACTCAGCTACCCAGCCAGTAACATATCCTTATTCTCCATAAAACTAGCAAAAACTTCTTGAGGGGGAGGGGACCATGGATCGATTGCCCCCCCCCCCCTGAAGCCACTGTCAACAATCCCGATCAGCTGATGGCATTAGTATACGCAATGTCACAGTCTTCTCGTCCCTCATCCCGTTGTCCGCGTGTCGTCTGCCGCGCGCGTACGCAAACTCTGAATTTAAGCACCTCCAAAACTTCCCCAAAATGTAATAATGTTGTTTTTAATCTCAATTAATACCAATTAATACAAATTAAATCTAAATACACCTAAACAATATAAAACTGTCATGAAAATTAGATAATTTTTGTAACTAAAATATAATGTATTATTTTTAAGCCCCCAAAAAATGACTGGCAAAAAATTCTTGGAGGGGGGCCATGGCCCCCCCCCCTGAAGCCGCCACTGATACAAACATATGTCATATTTTACATCATTAGAAAGGTCTATTTAATACAAACATTTTGGTGGAAATAGAATTTAATTGTCTTTATTCGTTTCAAAATGGCGTCCATTTTTGTAGCCAAAATCAAAATTTACGGAATACCCTGTAATTCTTTTATTATTTCTCATAAATGACTTCTGATTCAAAATACTTATTTGAAATAAGCTAAGCTTTACAATGATATGTCACAAGACCACATTTATTTAAAAAAACTAAATTTTCCAAAATTTAATATTTTTGAAAATGTTTACATAAACAAAACTCAAAAATTTTAAATACAAACACATGTCCTGTTGTACATTATATTGAAGCCCTCGTTAAACTGAGTAACTTTATAATTAATTTACACCAATAGCTCATCTCTTTTGAATTTGTAGTAATAACGTAAAAATGTCATTTTTCCATATGATTTGTATGTTAATTAATCAGAACATGATAGTATGGCAGTCCTTCTTTCATTGTTGCCATACCATTAAATTAACATGCAAGTTATATGGGAGAATGGCATTTTTACGTTATTATACAAAACAATAAGAGATACGCTATTAGTGTAAATTATAAATTTGCTCAGTTTAACGAGGGCTTTAATATGATGTACAAAATGACATGTGTTTGTATTTAAATTTTTGAGTATTGTTTATGTAAACATTTTCAAAAATATTCAAATTTGGAAATCAGAAGTCATTTATGACAAGTAATAAAAGAATTACAGGGTATTCCGTAAATTTTGTTTTTGGTTACAAAAATGGACGCCATTTTGAAACGAATAAAGATAACTAAATTCTGTTTTTACCAAAATGTTTGTATTAAATAGACCTTTCTAATGATGTATAATATGACATATGTTTGTATTTGAAATTTCAGAGATTCGAACCTGTGACCCCCAGTTTTCGGAACACCCTGTATTTATACAACGTTAAAAATATTTTAAAATTATTCTTGTGGTCAATTTAGGGGGAAATGATTTTATTTCAAGATTGTAGGACAAACTGTTGATCTATAATCGATTTGAGACACCTTACGTGAGACACCCGGTATATCGTATGGCTCATTTAGCCAGCCAACATAGTTTAAGAATAATAAAATAAATTGCGGTGCAGAGCAACTGAGTCAGTATAGGTAAAAAACACAGCCTAAATTTCTAAATTGGCCCTGGAAAGGGCCGTCTGGATTTTGTCTGGCAGCTGGCATAGCTGAGAGATCACTGTGTGTGATAGTTCAGCTGCCAAAGTTGTTGTTCGTTTAGCACCACCCGGGGAGTACGTGCAGCTTTAATGGAATGCTGCGGACGCGAACAACAACACCCCCCATAAATGGTAAATTATTTTCATGTTTCCAACCACCACCGGTCGCAATTAGTGTGGATAATCGACTTTCTATTGTATAATTTTCATTCATTAGCAGCGTGGATATGCAATAACAAAATATAAACTTAATTTTCAGTGAATATAAGTATGCTGCATATTTACTCTTTTGCAAACTAAATCAATTGATTGTGTTGTAGACGATGAGTGGTGCCAACGACAGGAACAACCCCAACTAGAGGAACAACCCCAACTGGAGGAACAACCCCAACTGGAGAGACCACAACAACAACCAGATAAACCAGATCAACTTATGGAATCAATACTATGACGAAGGTACTGCCCTCGCTTTCAACCACTTACTCCTTATGTTTTAATAATAATAATAAACTAGTATTGCATGCAGTGGCGCACCCACGGGGGGGGGCTAAAGGGGCTGTAGCCCCCCCCTCAAGAAAAAAATATTTAAAAAAATTAAGAAAAAATAAACATTTTTTTCATCCACCTACTGGCATTTTGGTAAGTCTTGAGTTTAGATACGACCATCGGAAAATGTTTTTTTTTTACAAAATGTTGGAAATTTTACCCTGATTCCGAAAATGATAGTTTTCCCACGGAAAAGCTTGGAAAATCCCAAAAAAACCGAAAAATCAGAAATTACATTTTTATTCCGAAAGACGTTGAGTGGGTATCCAAATTAACCGGGATGTTACGCTGATCACGAATATGTAAAATGTATTTCGATCCGATTTGAAACTAGGAGTACGCTCGTACCTCCCGTAAGTGTCTATTCGAAGAAGAAATTTAAAATTTCGCATTAGGGATTGTCACATTAAAAAAAATTGATCCCACTTTGTAATGGTATTAAAAACAACTAAAATCACTTGTAATAAAAGAAAACCTAAATAAAAACTCAATTTTCTTATATTTAGGCAATACTTAGTTCGTAGTTACTTTTAATTAATTTGTGTCATACACATTTTTATAAGCATTTACTACAATTAGCCTTAAACATTTTTACAGTATTTTAATTATTTAGGATAGTACCAATAAGTTAGGTTGCCCCATGTACACAAAACAAAATAATTTATTTATCTATATATTAATAGGCAAGCATGTTTCTTTTCCTCCTTTTTTCTCAGCTCGTGGGAATCGTAGAAGAAATCCGCGCATACCGATACAAAGGTATCTTCCTGTAGATGAGTAGAATCACACTTTAATTCGCATCGGCCTCCAGGGCTATGCCCTACAGGCTTTCAAAGTTTCAATGTTAATCTTATGGAGGATGGATAATTGATTGACTGATAGACAGCTGTTGTAAAAACAACTAACTGCTAGAAAAACAGTGAGAACAGATGTTTCAGTTATAAAATGTTTTTAAACTTATTGGGTTGAGATCAACTGAAATTTTGATCGAATTTCGATCAGGAGGCGATCTCTAGTTTTAATAATTAGGCCTACAGTACAACTGGCTGCCTTACTCGCATCACTGTAAAAGTGTTAAACTTCTCAAACTTTATATCTTTTTTATACATTTTTAAACACAAAAATATGGTAAGGAAAGCCTATTTTTAGAAAAAAAATCATCTTGATTATAATTAAGCCTATTACCCCAGAGAACATTCAAGAATATTTACACACTTCAACCTACCAAAATTGTTTTGTTTATCCTACAGATGTAAATTTTAACTACTTGTGACTGGTTTCAGGCATAGAACTATAAACATGGAACGCTGACTGAGTGAAGCGAAAACGGTCCGTCGGCGGCGCGCCACTACCCCCACCCAAGGTCGGTATGCCCGGGCGCTTTGGTCCACACAACTCAATGGGCACGACGCGTTTTTTAGTACTTTCGGCTCAATTTAAACGTAATTGATTGGTTTAAACGACCAAAACCAAATTTCTTTGCATGAAGGGATGTATGGAGCAATAACTGATGCACATATATTTAATAAACATGATTTATTAATAACTAAAACAAACAAAAGAAGTTTTTTACTGAATGAAAACTACACATTCTTAAATAAAACAAGTTTGTTTAGTTTCTGTCTTATACATAACTTTGATTTATTTATAGGCAGATGTTTTTCTTTGGCATATGAAAAGCAAAAATAGTATTAAAAAAGACAGAGCCGATTAATTTTATCAGTCTTAACTCATGGCATTCACCAAACTCATGATTGATTGCATGAGTTTTGAAATGAACAGGTTTAACTCAATTAACTGATAATATTTTCTTTCCTAAAATAAAAATATTTGTGTAAATAGCTACATAGTTTGAGTTAATACTGTTGTCTAAATATTAAAAACAGTAAAAACCAATAAAAAATCATTTCATAAACTACATATAGTCTAAGTCTACGTCAAATTTCATAGATTAAAATAAGTTATAAAACTTTAATTTTATATGACAAAATTCATTGTGGTAAAAACAAATACAGTATTGTTACGCTGAAATGTACATAGTCGACCTTTATTTTAAGACGGAATGGATGTCAACTGTATAAGTTTTAATGACGTAATTCGATATATGCCATTGTATAGTCTACTATATGGATATTTTCAATTAACTGTAATTATAGACATGTAAAAAGCTAAAACTATTGAAAATTTTAAGCCAAATTAAGAAACTCGTTGTTATTGTGCCATATTACTGAGTACGTTTAAAAAAAAAATGCCCTTTAAGTGCAATACACTTACTAGTTATAAAATATTATGTTTGATCCTTTCCATAGGACGTGATTTTACAATTAATTGAATACGACAATACCTATATACTATATACCCCATTACAGTATAAACAATGGGTTCGATAAAATTGCTGTACATTAGGCTTACTTGTGTGCAGATAAGCTGGATGCCTTAGTAATTATACTTTTGCAATTATAAGCTACACAATATGTAGGCATTCCACTTTATATTACAACAAATAATATCACTTGACACATATCACAAGATATAGTACAGTATATACAACAATTGATAACAAATAACAAACAAAATTCGTCACGCACTGCATTGAATCAGGTCTCCGGCCATACGCTACGACGGAACGCGACGCTTCCGCCGATTCGTAGAAGCGCTCGCTAAAGATAAGATTACAAAAAAACGGCTCATCATACAGCAGATATTTTTAATGCAAGATAAAATTCAGAATCTTCTCTATAATTCATTCACTGGAAGTTTTTTCCTGCCCTTACAATAAAAAAAATCCTCGCTTACTACTTTTTTCACTACATGATCAATCCAAACTAAACAAACTTAAGGCTAAAACAATTATTATAATTTTAAATATTTTTTTGTTGGCCTGAAACCGATACCGATTTGTTAATCATTTAAAGCTCTAAAATCCCATATAAATTTAAACTACATTGCTTAGCGTTTTATAGGTTTAATATCGAGTTGAGTGAAACGCTGCATCGTCGTCGGTCACTCAGATTTTGCGGGAATTGCAGTTTTATACCGACCTCGGGAGGGGGAGATGATACAGTCGGACCGTTTTTGGCTGCCTTTCATTACTCGAGTCAGCATTCCATGTTTATAGTTCTATGGTTTCAGGTCATTCATAACCCATCTTTAGTCACCAAACCCTATCTTTTATACAGTATTATAATTTATGAATATTTACGCCCACTTGCACGGTTGTTGTACGTACGGTTGGTGCGGTGATGAACACCGCATGAATCTGTCGCAATAGATTTGCAAACTCAGTGAATTTCGATCGGAGTTCAGTTTTTTCCCAATAGACACCATAGGCAAAAGGATGTAGGTTTGCTGCCATGGGCGTGTTGTACATAAATATACTATATATTTGTCAAATATCACCCACTCATGCGACAGAGAATCTCAATAACCATAGGGTATAGAGGGATGAAATTTGGCATGAACATCTTTAGGTGCTCACTAAGAAACGGTTTTGCAATATTCCATCAGGTCTCCGCAGCACAGGATTTTGATTTTGATCTAATGTCAGCATGATCAGATGATTGGTGCCAACGACAGGAACAACCCCAACTGGAGGAACAACCCCAACTGAAGAGACCACAACAACAACCAGATAAACCAGATCAACTTATGGAATCAATACTATGACGAAGGTACTGCCCTCGCTTTCAACCACTTACTCCTTATGTTTTAATAAAAATAATAAACTAGTATTGCATGCAGTGGCGCACCCACGGGGGGGGGGGGCTAAAGGGGCTGTAGCCCCCCTCAAGAAAAAATATTTAAAAAAATTAAGAAAAAATAAACATTTTTTTCATCCACCTACTGGCATTTTGGTAAGTCTTGAGTTTAGATACGACCATTGGAAAATGAATTTTTTTCCAAAATGTTGGAAATTTTACCCTGATTCCGAAAATGATAGTTTTCCCACGGAAAAGCTTGGAAAATCCCGAAAAAAACCGAAAAATCAGAAATTACATTTTTATTCCGAAATACGTTGAGTGGGTATCCAAATTAACCGGGATGTTACGCTGATCACGAATATGTAAAATGTATTTCGATCCGATTTAAAACTAGGAGTACGCTCGTACCTCCCGTAAGTGTCTATTCGAAGAAGAAATTTAAAATTTCGCATTAGGGATTGTCACATTAAAAAAATTTGATCCCACTTTGTAATGGTATTAAAAACAACTAAAATCACTTGTAATAAAAGAAAACCTAAATAAAAACTCAATTTTCTTATATTTAGGCAATACTTAGTTCGTACTTACTTTTAATTTAATGGATTTGTGTCATACACATTTTTTATAAGCATTCACTACAATTAGCCTTAAACATTTTTACAGTATTTTAATTATTTAGGATAGTACCAATAAGTTAGGTTGCCCCATGTACACAAAACAAAATAATTTATTTATCTATATATTAATAGGCAAGCATGTTTCTTTTCCTCCTTTTTTCTCAGCTCGTGGGAATCGTAGAAGAAATCCGCGCATACCGATACAAAGGTATCTTCCTGTAGATGAGTAGAATCACACTTTAATTCGCATCGGCCTCCAGGGCTATGCCCTACAGGCTTTCAAAGTTTCAATGTTAATCTTATGGAGGATGGATATTTGATTGACTGATAGACAGCTGTTGTAAAAACAACTAACTGCTAGAAAAACAGTGAGAACAGATGTTTCAGTTATAAAATGTTTTTAAACTTATTGGGTTGAGATCAACAGAAATTTTGATCGAATTTCGATCAGGAGGCGATCTCTAGTTTTAATAATTAGGCCTACAGTACAACTGGCTGCCTTACTCGCATCACTGTAAAAGTGTTAAACTTCTCAAACTTTATATCTTTTTTTATACATTTTTAAACACACAAATATGGTAAGGAAAGCCTATTTTTACTTTCTCCCCCTATACCATAGTATATGGAGAAAGTATTGTTTTCGTCAAAATTTTCGAATTTAAGTTGTTGGTGGATTTATCCATTTTGGTTCCCCCTGAGTCCAAAAAAGTGGTTTTCGGAGTGATGTCTGTGTGTGTGTGTGTGTGTGTGTGTGTGTATGTGTGTCAGGATGTATACAGAGCTAGAGAATGCCCCAATGGTCCGATTTTGGTGAAATTTGGTACGTAGGTCCAAACCCACGATAATTCCAGGCGTTTTTTTTCGTTTTTTTGAATTTTTGATTTTTAAGGGTAGTTTACCCCCAAAAACCCTCAAAAATCGTCAAAAATCAAAATTTCTCGAAAACGGCTCTAACGATTTTGATTAAAATTTTGTGGTTAATTAAGCTTAAAATGATGAATAAAATGACACCACCCGCATCTCCGAGAAAATGCGCGTTCAAAAGTTATGGAGTAAAAAGTGTTTCAAAAATCAATTTTTTGAATTTTCAAAATAGCTGTTGTCTCGAAATAAACTTTTACTTGCCACCATTAAATAGAGCTCAAAAAACTAAATAATCGAGTATTTTAAATTATTGCTCTACGTCAAGTGGTTGCGGATAAAATTCAATTTTTCGTTTAGCGGTAAACGCAGTACGTTGTTAAAAGTCACAGACGCGCGTAGGGTCAAACGAGCGCTGCTCAGCTGGTAGCTATCCGACTGAGTCATCAAGACATTAATTTTTGGAGCTTTTAACACCTTTTTTATATTGTTGGGAGAAAGTATGTGTCAGTTAACTGATACCGTTTATTAGAAAAAAAATCATCTTGATTATAATTAAGCCTATTACCCCAGAGAACATTCAAGAATATTTACACACTTCAACCTACCAAAATTGTTTTGTTTATCCTACAGATGTAAATTTTAACTACTTGTGACTGGTTTCAGGTCATTCATAACCCATCTTTAGTCACCAAACCCTATCTTTTATACAGTATTATAATTTATGAATATTTACGCCCACTTGCACGGTTGTTGTACGTACGGTTGGTGCGGTGATGAACACCGCATGAATCTGTCGCAATAGATTTGCAAACTCAGTGAATTTCGATCGGAGTTCAGTTTTTTCCCAATAGACACCATAGGCAAAAGGATGTAGGTTTGCTGCCATGGGCGTGTTGTACATAAATATACTATATATTTGTCAAATATCACCCACTCATGCGACAGAGAATCTCAATAACCATAGGGTATAGAGGGATGAAATTTGGCATGAACATCTTTAGGTGCTCACTAAGAAACGGTTTTGTGCAATATTCCATCAGGTCTCCGCAGCACAGGATTTTGATTTTGATCTAATGTCAGCATGATCAGATGAGTGGTGCCAACGACAGGATCAACCCCAACTGGAGGAACAACCCCAACTGAAGAGACCACAACAACAACCAGATAAACCAGATCAACTTATGGAATCAATACTATGACGAAGGTACTGCCCTCGCTTTCAACCACTTACTCCTTATGTTTTAATAAAAATAATAAACTAGTATTGCATGCAGTGGCGCACCCACGGGGGGGGGGGGGGGGGCTAAAGGGGCTGTAGCCCCCCCTCAAGAAAAAAATATTTAAAAAAATTAAGAAAAAATAAACATTTTTTTCATCCACCTACTGGCATTTTGGTAAGTCTTGAGTTTAGATACGACCATCGGAAAATGGATTTTTTTCCAAAATGTTGGAAATTTTACCCTGATTCCGAAAATGATAGTTTTCCCACGGAAAAGCTTGGAAAATCCCGAAAAAACCGAAAAATCAGAAATTACATTTTTATTCCGAAATACGTTGAGTGGGTATCCAAATTAACCGGGATGTTACGCTGATCACGAATATGTAAAATGTATTTCGATCCGATTTAAAACTAGGAGTACGCTCGTACCTCCCGTAAGTGTCTATTCGAAGAAGAAATTTAAAATTTCGCATTTGGGATTGTCACATTAAAAAAAATTTGATCCCACTTTGTAATGGTATTAAAAACAACTAAAATCACTTGTAATAAAAGAAAACCTAAATAAAAACTCAATTTTCTTATATTTAGGCAATACTTAGTTCGTAGTTACTTTTAATTTAATGGATTTGTGTCATACACATTTTTTATAAGCATTCACTACAATTAGCCTTAAACATTTTTACAGTATTTTAATTATTTAGGATAGTACCAATAAGTTAGGTTGCCCCATGTACACAAAACAAAATAATTTATTTATCTATATATTAATAGGCAAGCATGTTTCTTTTCCTCCTTTTTTCTCAGCTCGTGGGAATCGTAGAAGAAATCCGCGCATACCGATACAAAGGTATCTTCCTGTAGATGAGTAGAATCACACTTTAATTCGCATCGGCCTCCAGGGCTATGCCCTACAGGCTTTCAAAGTTTCAATGTTAATCTTATGGAGGATGGATAATTGATTGACTGATAGACAGCTGTTGTAAAAACAACTAACTGCTAGAAAAACAGTGAGAACAGATGTTTCAGTTATAAAATGTTTTTAAACTTATTGGGTTGAGATCAACTGAAATTTTGATCGAATTTCGATCAGGAGGCGATCTCTAGTTTTAATAATTAGGCCTACAGTACAACTGACTGCCTTACTCGCATCACTGTAAAAGTGTTAAACTTCTCAAACTTTATATCTTTTTTTATACATTTGTAAACACAAAAATATGGTAAGAAAAACCTATTTTTAGAAAAAAAATCATCTTGATTATAATTAAGCCTATTACCCCAGAGAACATTCAAGAATATTTACACACTTCAACCTACCAAAATTGTTTTGTTTATCCTAAAGATGTAAATTTTAACTACTTGTGACTGGTTTCAGGTCATTCATAACCCATCTTTAGTCACCAAACCCTATCTTTTATACAGTATTATAATTTATGAATATTTACGCCCACTTGCACGGTTGTTGTACGTACGGTTGGTGCGGTGATGAACACCGCATGAATCTGTCGCAATAGATTTGCAAACTCAGTGAATTTCGATCGGAGTTCAGTTTTTTCCCAATAGACACCATAGGCAAAAGGATGTAGGTTTGCTGCCATGGGCGTGTTGTACATAAATATACTATATATTTGTCAAATATCACCCACTCATGCGACAGAGAATCTCAATAACCATAGGGTATAGAGGGATGAAATTTGGCATGAACATCTTTAGGTGCTCACTAAGAAACGGTTTTGCAATATTCCATCAGGTCTCCGCAGCACAGGATTTTGATTTTGATCTAATGTCAGCATGATCAGATGAGTGGTGCCAACGACAGGAACAACCCCAACTGGAGGAACAACCCCAACTGAAGAGACCACAACAACAACCAGATAAACCAGATCAACTTATGGAATCAATACTATGACGAAGGTACTGCCCTCGCTTTCAACCACTTACTCCTTATGTTTTAATAAAAATAATAAACTAGTATTGCATGCAGTGGCGCACCCACGGGGGGGGGGGGGGCTAAAGGGGCTGTAGCCCCCCTCAAGAAAAAAATATTTAAAAAAATTAAGAAAAAATAAACATTTTTTTCATCCACCTACTGGCATTTTGGTAAGTCTTGAGTTTAGATACGACCATCGGAAAATGGATTTTTTTCCAAAATGTTGGAAATTTTACCCTGATTCCGAAAATGATAGTTTTCCCACGGAAAAGCTTGGAAAATCCCGAAAAAAAACCGAAAAATCAGAAATTACATTTTTATTCCGAAATACGTTGAGTGGGTATCCAAATTAACCGGGATGTTACGCTGATCACGAATATGTAAAATGTATTTCGATCCGATTTAAAACTAGGAGTACGCTCGTACCTCCCGTAAGTGTCTATTCGAAGAAGAAATTTAAAATTTCGCATTTAGGATTGTCACATTAAAAAAAATTTGATCCCACTTTGTAATGGTATTAAAAACAACTAAAATCACTTGTAATAAAAGAAAACCTAAATAAAAACTCAATTTTCTTATATTTAGGCAATACTTAGTTCGTAGTTACTTTTAATTTAATGGATTTGTGTCATACACATTTTTTATAAGCATTTACTACAATTAGCCTTAAACATTTTTACAGTATTTTAATTATTTAGGATAGTACCAATAAGTTAGGTTGCCCCATGTACACAAAACAAAATAATTTATTTATCTATATATTAATAGGCAAGCATGTTTCTTTTCCTCCTTTTTTCTCAGCTCGTGAGAATCGTAGAAGAAATCCGCGCATACCGATACAAAGGTATCTTCCTGTAGATGAGTAGAATCACACTTTAATTCGCATCGGCCTCCAGGGCTATGCCCTACAGGCTTTCAAAGTTTCAATGTTAATCTTATGGAGGATGGATAATTGATTGACTGATAGACAGCTGTTGTAAAAACAACTAACTGCTAGAAAAACAGTGAGAACAGATGTTTCAGTTATAAAATGTTTTTAAACTTATTGGGTTGAGATCAACTGAAATTTTGATCGAATTTCGATCAGGAGGCGATCTCTAGTTTTAATAATTAGGCCTACAGTACAACTGGCTGCCTTACTCGCATCACTGTAAAAGTGTTAAACTTCTCAAACTTTATATCTTTTTTTATACATTTGTAAACACAAAAATATGGTAAGAAAAACCTATTTTTAGAAAAAAAATCATCTTGATTATAATTAAGCCTATTACCCCAGAGAACATTCAAGAATATTTACACACTTCAACCTACCAAAATTGTTTTGTTTATCCTACAGATGTAAATTTTAACTACTTGTGACTGGTTTCAGGTCATTCATAACCCATCTTTAGTCACCAAACCCTATCTTTTATACAGTATTATAATTTATGAATATTTACGCCCACTTGCACGGTTGTTGTACGTACGGTTGGTGCGGTGATGAACACCGCATGAATCTGTCGCAATAGATTTGCAAACTCAGTGAATTTCGATCGGAGTTCAGTTTTTTCCCAATAGACACCATAGGCAAAAGGATGTAGGTTTGCTGCCATGGGCGTGTTGTACATAAATATACTATATATTTGTCAAATATCACCCACTCATGCGACAGAGAATCTCAATAACCATAGGGTATAGAGGGATGAAATTTGGCATGAACATCTTTAGGTGCTCACTAAGAAACGGTTTTGCAATATTCCATCAGGTCTCCGCAGCACAGGATTTTGATTTTGATCTAATGTCAGCATGATCAGATGATTGGTGCCAACGACAGGAACAACCCCAACTGGAGGAACAACCCCAACTGAAGAGACCACAACAACAACCAGATAAACCAGATCAACTTATGGAATCAATACTATGACGAAGGTACTGCCCTCGCTTTCAACCACTTACTCCTTATGTTTTAATAAAAATAATAAACTAGTATTGCATGCAGTGGCGCACCCACGGGGGGGGGGGCTAAAGGGGCTGTAGCCCCCCTCAAGAAAAAAATATTTAAAAAAATTAAGAAAAAATAAACATTTTTTTCATCCACCTACTGGCATTTTGGTAAGTCTTGAGTTTAGATACGACCATCGGAAAATGGATTTTTTTCCAAAATGTTGGAAATTTTACCCTGATTCCGAAAATGATAGTTTTCCCACGGAAAAGCTTGGAAAATCCCGAAAAAAAAACCGAAAAATCAGAAATTACATTTTTATTCCGAAATACGTTGAGTGGGTATCCAAATTAACCGGGATGTTACGCTGATCACGAATATGTAAAATGTATTTCGATCCGATTTAAAACTAGGAGTACGCTCGTACCTCCCGTAAGTGTCTATTCGAAGAAGAAATTTAAAATTTCGCATTTAGGATTGTCACATTAAAAAAAATTTGATCCCACTTTGTAATGGTATTAAAAACAACTAAAATCACTTGTAATAAAAGAAAACCTAAATAAAAACTCAATTTTCTTATATTTAGGCAATACTTAGTTCGTAGTTACTTTTAATTTAATGGATTTGTGTCATACACATTTTTTATAAGCATTTACTACAATTAGCCTTAAACATTTTTACAGTATTTTAATTATTTAGGATAGTACCAATAAGTTAGGTTGCCCCATGTACACAAAACAAAATAATTTATTTATCTATATATTAATAGGCAAGCATGTTTCTTTTCCTCCTTTTTTCTCAGCTCGTGGGAATCGTAGAAGAAATCCGCGCACACCGATACAAAGGTATCTTCCTGTAGATGAGTAGAATCACACTTTAATTCGCATCGGCCTCCAGGGCTATGCCCTACAGGCTTTCAAAGTTTCAATGTTAATCTTATGAAGGATGGATAATTGATTGACTGATAGACAGCTGTTGTAAAAACAACTAACTGCTAGAAAAACAGTGAGAACAGATGTTTCAGTTATAAAATGTTTTTAAACTTATTGGGTTGAGATCAACTGAAATTTTGATCGAATTTCGATCAGGAGGCGATCTCTAGTTTTAATAATTAGGCCTACAGTACAACTGGCTGCCTTACTCGCATCACTGTAAAAGTGTTAAACTTCTCAAACTTTATATCTTTTTTTATACATTTGTAAACACAAAAATATGGTAAGAAAAACCTATTTTTAGAAAAAAAAATCATCTTGATTATAATTAAGCCTATTACCCCAGAGAACATTCAAGAATATTTACACACTTCAACCTACCAAAATTGTTTTGTTTATCCTACAGATGTAAATTTTAACTACTTGTGACTGGTTTCAGGTCATTCATAACCCATCTTTAGTCACCAAACCCTATCTTTTATACAGTATTATAATTTATGAATATTTACGCCCACTTGCACGGTTGTTGTACGTACGGTTGGTGCGGTGATGAACACCGCATGAATCTGTCGCAATAGATTTGCAAACTCAGTGAATTTCGATCGGAGTTCAGTTTTTTCCCAATAGACACCATAGGCAAAAGGATGTAGGTTTGCTGCCATGGGCGTGTTGTACATAAATATACTATATATTTGTCAAATATCACCCACTCATGCGACAGAGAATCTCAATAACCATAGGGTATAGAGGGATGAAATTTGGCATGAACATCTTTAGGTGCTCACTAAGAAACGGTTTTGCAATATTCCATCAGGTCTCCGCAGCACAGGATTTTGATTTTGATCTAATGTCAGCATGATCAGATGAGTGGTGCCAACGACAGGAACAACCCCAACTGGAGGAACAACCCCAACTGAAGAGACCACAACAACAACCAGATAAACCAGATCAACTTATGGAATCAATACTATGACGAAGGTACTGCCCTCGCTTTCAACCACTTACTCCTTATGTTTTAATAAAAATAATAAACTAGTATTGCATGCAGTGGCGCACCCACGGGGGGGGGGGGGGCTAAAGGGGCTGTAGCCCCCCCTCAAGAAAAAAATATTTAAAAAAATTAAGAAAAAATAAACATTTTTTTCATCCACCTACTGGCATTTTGGTAAGTCTTGAGTTTAGATACGACCATCGGAAAATGGATTTTTTTTCCAAAATGTTGGAAATTTTACCCTGATTCCGAAAATGATAGTTTTCCCACGGAAAAGCTTGGAAAATCCCGAAAAAAACCGAAAAATCAGAAATTACATTTTTATTCCGAAATACGTTGAGTGGGTATCCAAATTAACCGGGATGTTACGCTGATCACGAATATGTAAAATGTATTTCGATCCGATTTAAAACTAGGAGTACGCTCGTACCTCCCGTAAGTGTCTATTCGAAGAAGAAATTTAAAATTTCGCATTTGGGATTGTCACATTAAAAAAAATTTGATCCCACTTTGTAATGGTATTAAAAACAACTAAAATCACTTGTAATAAAAGAAAACCTAAATAAAAACTCAATTTTCTTATATTTAGGCAATACTTAGTTCGTAGTTACTTTTAATTTAATGGATTTGTGTCATACACATTTTTTATAAGCATTTACTACAATTAGCCTTAAACATTTTTACAGTATTTTAATTATTTAGGATAGTACCAATAAGTTAGGTTGCCCCATGTACACAAAACAAAATAATTTATTTATCTATATATTAATAGGCAAGCATATTTCTTTTCCTCCTTTTTTCTCAGCTCGTGGGAATCGTAGAAGAAATCCGCGCACACCGATACAAAGGTATCTTCCTGTAGATGAGTAGAATCACACTTTAATTCGCATCGGCCTCCAGGGCTATGCCCTACAGGCTTTCAAAGTTTCAATGTTAATCTTATGGAGGATGGATAATTGATTGACTGATAGACAGCTGTTGTAAAAACAACTAACTGCTAGAAAAACAGTGAGAACAGATGTTTCAGTTATAAAATGTTTTTAAACTTATTGGGTTGAGATCAACTGAAATTTTGATCGAATTTCGATCAGGAGGCGATCTCTAGTTTTAATAATTAGGCCTACAGTACAACTGGCTGCCTTACTCGCATCACTGTAAAAGTGTTAAACTTCTCAAACTTTATATCTTTTTTTATACATTTGTAAACACAAAAATATGGTAAGAAAAACCTATTTTTAGAGAAAAAAAAATCATCTTGATTATAATTAAGCCTATTACCCCAGAGAACATTCAAGAATATTTACACACTTCAACCTACCAAAATTGTTTTGTTTATCCTACAGATGTAAATTTTAACTACTTGTGACTGGTTTCAGGTCATTCATAACCCATCTTTAGTCACCAAACCCTATCTTTTATACAGTATTATAATTTATGAATATTTACGCCCACTTGCACGGTTGTTGTACGTACGGTTGGTGCGGTGATGAACACCGCATGAATCTGTCGCAATAGATTTGCAAACTCAGTGAATTTCGATCGGAGTTCAGTTTTTTCCCAATAGACACCATAGGCAAAAGGATGTAGGTTTGCTGCCATGGGCGTGTTGTACATAAATATACTATATATTTGTCAAATATCACCCACTCATGCGACAGAGAATCTCAATAACCATAGGGTATAGAGGGATGAAATTTGGCATGAACATCTTTAGGTGCTCACTAAGAAACGGTTTTGCAATATTCCATCAGGTCTCCGCAGCACAGGATTTTGATTTTGATCTAATGTCAGCATGATCAGATGAGTGGTGCCAACGACAGGAACAACCCCAACTGGAGGAACAACCCCAACTGAAGAGACCACAACAACAACCAGATAAACCAGATCAACTTATGGAATCAATACTATGACGAAGGTACTGCCCTCGCTTTCAACCACTTACTCCTTATGTTTTAATAAAAATAATAAACTAGTATTGCATGCAGTGGCGCACCCACGGGGGGGGGGGGGGGCTAAAGGGGCTGTAGCCCCCCTCAAGAAAAAAATATTTAAAAAAATTAAGAAAAAATAAACATTTTTTTCATCCACCTACTGGCATTTTGGTAAGTCTTGAGTTTAGATACGACCATTGGAAAATGAATTTTTTTCCAAAATGTTGGAAATTTTACCCTGATTCCGAAAATGATAGTTTTCCCACGGAAAAGCTTGGAAAATCCCGAAAAAAACCGAAAAATCAGAAATTACATTTTTATTCCGAAATACGTTGAGTGGGTATCCAAATTAACCGGGATGTTACGCTGATCACGAATATGTAAAATGTATTTCGATCCGATTTAAAACTAGGAGTACGCTCGTACCTCCCGTAAGTGTCTATTCGAAGAAGAAATTTAAAATTTCGCATTAGGGATTGTCACATTAAAAAAATTTGATCCCACTTTGTAATGGTATTAAAAACAACTAAAATCACTTGTAATAAAAGAAAACCTAAATAAAAACTCAATTTTCTTATATTTAGGCAATACTTAGTTCGTACTTACTTTTAATTTAATGGATTTGTGTCATACACATTTTTTATAAGCATTCACTACAATTAGCCTTAAACATTTTTACAGTATTTTAATTATTTAGGATAGTACCAATAAGTTAGGTTGCCCCATGTACACAAAACAAAATAATTTATTTATCTATATATTAATAGGCAAGCATGTTTCTTTTCCTCCTTTTTTCTCAGCTCGTGGGAATCGTAGAAGAAATCCGCGCATACCGATACAAAGGTATCTTCCTGTAGATGAGTAGAATCACACTTTAATTCGCATCGGCCTCCAGGGCTATGCCCTACAGGCTTTCAAAGTTTCAATGTTAATCTTATGGAGGATGGATATTTGATTGACTGATAGACAGCTGTTGTAAAAACAACTAACTGCTAGAAAAACAGTGAGAACAGATGTTTCAGTTATAAAATGTTTTTAAACTTATTGGGTTGAGATCAACAGAAATTTTGATCGAATTTCGATCAGGAGGCGATCTCTAGTTTTAATAATTAGGCCTACAGTACAACTGGCTGCCTTACTCGCATCACTGTAAAAGTGTTAAACTTCTCAAACTTTATATCTTTTTTTATACATTTTTAAACACACAAATATGGTAAGGAAAGCCTATTTTTACTTTCTCCCCCTATACCATAGTATATGGAGAAAGTATTGTTTTCGTCAAAATTTTCGAATTTAAGTTGTTGGTGGATTTATCCATTTTGGTTCCCCCTGAGTCCAAAAAAGTGGTTTTCGGAGTGATGTCTGTGTGTGTGTGTGTGTGTGTGTGTGTGTGTGTATGTGTGTCAGGATGTATACAGAGCTAGAGAATGCCCCAATGGTCCGATTTTGGTGAAATTTGGTACGTAGGTCCAAACCCACGATAATTCCAGGCGTTTTTTTTCGTTTTTTTGAATTTTTGATTTTTAAGGGTAGTTTACCCCCAAAAACCCTCAAAAATCGTCAAAAATCAAAATTTCTCGAAAACGGCTCTAACGATTTTGATTAAAATTTTGTGGTTAATTAAGCTTAAAATGATGAATAAAATGACACCACCCGCATCTCCGAGAAAATGCGCGTTCAAAAGTTATGGAGTAAAAAGTGTTTCAAAAATCAATTTTTTGAATTTTCAAAATAGCTGTTGTCTCGAAATAAACTTTTACTTGCCACCATTAAATAGAGCTCAAAAAACTAAATAATCGAGTATTTTAAATTATTGCTCTACGTCAAGTGGTTGCGGATAAAATTCAATTTTTCGTTTAGCGGTAAACGCAGTACGTTGTTAAAAGTCACAGACGCGCGTAGGGTCAAACGAGCGCTGCTCAGCTGGTAGCTATCCGACTGAGTCATCAAGACATTAATTTTTGGAGCTTTTAACACCTTTTTTATATTGTTGGGAGAAAGTATGTGTCAGTTAACTGATACCGTTTATTAGAAAAAAAATCATCTTGATTATAATTAAGCCTATTACCCCAGAGAACATTCAAGAATATTTACACACTTCAACCTACCAAAATTGTTTTGTTTATCCTACAGATGTAAATTTTAACTACTTGTGACTGGTTTCAGGTCATTCATAACCCATCTTTAGTCACCAAACCCTATCTTTTATACAGTATTATAATTTATGAATATTTACGCCCACTTGCACGGTTGTTGTACGTACGGTTGGTGCGGTGATGAACACCGCATGAATCTGTCGCAATAGATTTGCAAACTCAGTGAATTTCGATCGGAGTTCAGTTTTTTCCCAATAGACACCATAGGCAAAAGGATGTAGGTTTGCTGCCATGGGCGTGTTGTACATAAATATACTATATATTTGTCAAATATCACCCACTCATGCGACAGAGAATCTCAATAACCATAGGGTATAGAGGGATGAAATTTGGCATGAACATCTTTAGGTGCTCACTAAGAAACGGTTTTGCAATATTCCATCAGGTCTCCGCAGCACAGGATTTTGATTTTGATCTAATGTCAGCATGATCAGATGAGTGGTGCCAACGACAGGAACAACCCCAACTGGAGGAACAACCCCAACTGAAGAGACCACAACAACAACCAGATAAACCAGATCAACTTATGGAATCAATACTATGACGAAGGTACTGCCCTCGCTTTCAACCACTTACTCCTTATGTTTTAATAAAAATAATAAACTAGTATTGCATGCAGTGGCGCACCCACGGGGGGGGGGGGGCTAAAGGGGCTGTAGCCCCCCCTCAAGAAAAAAATATTTAAAAAAATTAAGAAAAAATAAACATTTTTTTCATCCACCTACTGGCATTTTGGTAAGTCTTGAGTTTAGATACGACCATCGGAAAATGGATTTTTTTCCAAAATGTTGGAAATTTTACCCTGATTCCGAAAATGATAGTTTTCCCACGGAAAAGCTTGGAAAATCCCGAAAAAACCGAAAAATCAGAAATTACATTTTTATTCCGAAATACGTTGAGTGGGTATCCAAATTAACCGGGATGTTACGCTGATCACGAATATGTAAAATGTATTTCGATCCGATTTAAAACTAGGAGTACGCTCGTACCTCCCGTAAGTGTCTATTCGAAGAAGAAATTTAAAATTTCGCATTTGGGATTGTCACATTAAAAAAAATTTGATCCCACTTTGTAATGGTATTAAAAACAACTAAAATCACTTGTAATAAAAGAAAACCTAAATAAAAACTCAATTTTCTTATATTTAGGCAATACTTAGTTCGTAGTTACTTTTAATTTAATGGATTTGTGTCATACACATTTTTTATAAGCATTCACTACAATTAGCCTTAAACATTTTTACAGTATTTTAATTATTTAGGATAGTACCAATAAGTTAGGTTGCCCCATGTACACAAAACAAAATAATTTATTTATCTATATATTAATAGGCAAGCATGTTTCTTTTCCTCCTTTTTTCTCAGCTCGTGGGAATCGTAGAAGAAATCCGCGCATACCGATACAAAGGTATCTTCCTGTAGATGAGTAGAATCACACTTTAATTCGCATCGGCCTCCAGGGCTATGCCCTACAGGCTTTCAAAGTTTCAATGTTAATCTTATGGAGGATGGATAATTGATTGACTGATAGACAGCTGTTGTAAAAACAACTAACTGCTAGAAAAACAGTGAGAACAGATGTTTCAGTTATAAAATGTTTTTAAACTTATTGGGTTGAGATCAACTGAAATTTTGATCGAATTTCGATCAGGAGGCGATCTCTAGTTTTAATAATTAGGCCTACAGTACAACTGACTGCCTTACTCGCATCACTGTAAAAGTGTTAAACTTCTCAAACTTTATATCTTTTTTTATACATTTGTAAACACAAAAATATGGTAAGAAAAACCTATTTTTAGAAAAAAAATCATCTTGATTATAATTAAGCCTATTACCCCAGAGAACATTCAAGAATATTTACACACTTCAACCTACCAAAATTGTTTTGTTTATCCTACAGATGTAAATTTTAACTACTTGTGACTGGTTTCAGGTCATTCATAACCCATCTTTAGTCACCAAACCCTATCTTTTATACAGTATTATAATTTATGAATATTTACGCCCACTTGCACGGTTGTTGTACGTACGGTTGGTGCGGTGATGAACACCGCATGAATCTGTCGCAATAGATTTGCAAACTCAGTGAATTTCGATCGGAGTTCAGTTTTTTCCCAATAGACACCATAGGCAAAAGGATGTAGGTTTGCTGCCATGGGCGTGTTGTACATAAATATACTATATATTTGTCAAATATCACCCACTCATGCGACAGAGAATCTCAATAACCATAGGGTATAGAGGGATGAAATTTGGCATGAACATCTTTAGGTGCTCACTAAGAAACGGTTTTGCAATATTCCATCAGGTCTCCGCAGCACAGGATTTTGATTTTGATCTAATGTCAGCATGATCAGATGAGTGGTGCCAACGACAGGAACAACCCCAACTGGAGGAACAACCCCAACTGAAGAGACCACAACAACAACCAGATAAACCAGATCAACTTATGGAATCAATACTATGACGAAGGTACTGCCCTCGCTTTCAACCACTTACTCCTTATGTTTTAATAAAAATAATAAACTAGTATTGCATGCAGTGGCGCACCCACGGGGGGGGGGGGCTAAAGGGGCTGTAGCCCCCCTCAAGAAAAAAATATTTAAAAAAATTAAGAAAAAATAAACATTTTTTTCATCCACCTACTGGCATTTTGGTAAGTCTTGAGTTTAGATACGACCATCGGAAAATGGATTTTTTTCCAAAATGTTGGAAATTTTACCCTGATTCCGAAAATGATAGTTTTCCCACGGAAAAGCTTGGAAAATCCCGAAAAAAAACCGAAAAATCAGAAATTACATTTTTATTCCGAAATACGTTGAGTGGGTATCCAAATTAACCGGGATGTTACGCTGATCACGAATATGTAAAATGTATTTCGATCCGATTTAAAACTAGGAGTACGCTCGTACCTCCCGTAAGTGTCTATTCGAAGAAGAAATTTAAAATTTCGCATTTAGGATTGTCACATTAAAAAAAATTTGATCCCACTTTGTAATGGTATTAAAAACAACTAAAATCACTTGTAATAAAAGAAAACCTAAATAAAAACTCAATTTTCTTATATTTAGGCAATACTTAGTTCGTAGTTACTTTTAATTTAATGGATTTGTGTCATACACATTTTTTATAAGCATTTACTACAATTAGCCTTAAACATTTTTACAGTATTTTAATTATTTAGGATAGTACCAATAAGTTAGGTTGCCCCATGTACACAAAACAAAATAATTTATTTATCTATATATTAATAGGCAAGCATGTTTCTTTTCCTCCTTTTTTCTCAGCTCGTGGGAATCGTAGAAGAAATCCGCGCATACCGATACAAAGGTATCTTCCTGTAGATGAGTAGAATCACACTTTAATTCGCATCGGCCTCCAGGGCTATGCCCTACAGGCTTTCAAAGTTTCAATGTTAATCTTATGGAGGATGGATAATTGATTGACTGATAGACAGCTGTTGTAAAAACAACTAACTGCTAGAAAAACAGTGAGAACAGATGTTTCAGTTATAAAATGTTTTTAAACTTATTGGGTTGAGATCAACTGAAATTTTGATCGAATTTCGATCAGGAGGCGATCTCTAGTTTTAATAATTAGGCCTACAGTACAACTGGCTGCCTTACTCGCATCACTGTAAAAGTGTTAAACTTCTCAAACTTTATATCTTTTTTTATACATTTGTAAACACAAAAATATGGTAAGAAAAACCTATTTTTAGAAAAAAAATCATCTTGATTATAATTAAGCCTATTACCCCAGAGAACATTCAAGAATATTTACACACTTCAACCTACCAAAATTGTTTTGTTTATCCTACAGATGTAAATTTTAACTACTTGTGACTGGTTTCAGGTCATTCATAACCCATCTTTAGTCACCAAACCCTATCTTTTATACAGTATTATAATTTATGAATATTTACGCCCACTTGCACGGTTGTTGTACGTACGGTTGGTGCGGTGATGAACACCGCATGAATCTGTCGCAATAGATTTGCAAACTCAGTGAATTTCGATCGGAGTTCAGTTTTTTCCCAATAGACACCATAGGCAAAAGGATGTAGGTTTGCTGCCATGGGCGTGTTGTACATAAATATACTATATATTTGTCAAATATCACCCACTCATGCGACAGAGAATCTCAATAACCATAGGGTATAGAGGGATGAAATTTGGCATGAACATCTTTAGGTGCTCACTAAGAAACGGTTTTGCAATATTCCATCAGGTCTCCGCAGCACAGGATTTTGATTTTGATCTAATGTCAGCATGATCAGATGATTGGTGCCAACGACAGGAACAACCCCAACTGGAGGAACAACCCCAACTGAAGAGACCACAACAACAACCAGATAAACCAGATCAACTTATGGAATCAATACTATGACGAAGGTACTGCCCTCGCTTTCAACCACTTACTCCTTATGTTTTAATAAAAATAATAAACTAGTATTGCATGCAGTGGCGCACCCACGGGGGGGGGGGGGGGCTAAAGGGGCTGTAGCCCCCCTCAAGAAAAAAATATTTAAAAAAATTAAGAAAAAATAAACATTTTTTTCATCCACCTACTGGCATTTTGGTAAGTCTTGAGTTTAGATACGACCATCGGAAAATGGATTTTTTTCCAAAATGTTGGAAATTTTACCCTGATTCCGAAAATGATAGTTTTCCCACGGAAAAGCTTGGAAAATCCCGAAAAAAAACCGAAAAATCAGAAATTACATTTTTATTCCGAAATACGTTGAGTGGGTATCCAAATTAACCGGGATGTTACGCTGATCACGAATATGTAAAATGTATTTCGATCCGATTTAAAACTAGGAGTACGCTCGTACCTCCCGTAAGTGTCTATTCGAAGAAGAAATTTAAAATTTCGCATTTAGGATTGTCACATTAAAAAAAATTTGATCCCACTTTGTAATGGTATTAAAAACAACTAAAATCACTTGTAATAAAAGAAAACCTAAATAAAACTCAATTTTCTTATATTTAGGCAATACTTAGTTCGTAGTTACTTTTAATTTAATGGATTTGTGTCATACACATTTTTTATAAGCATTTACTACAATTAGCCTTAAACATTTTTACAGTATTTTAATTATTTAGGATAGTACCAATAAGTTAGGTTGCCCCATGTACACAAAACAAAATAATTTATTTATCTATATATTAATAGGCAAGCATGTTTCTTTTCCTCCTTTTTTCTCAGCTCGTGGGAATCGTAGAAGAAATCCGCGCACACCGATACAAAGGTATCTTCCTGTAGATGAGTAGAATCACACTTTAATTCGCATCGGCCTCCAGGGCTATGCCCTACAGGCTTTCAAAGTTTCAATGTTAATCTTATGAAGGATGGATAATTGATTGACTGATAGACAGCTGTTGTAAAAACAACTAACTGCTAGAAAAACAGTGAGAACAGATGTTTCAGTTATAAAATGTTTTTAAACTTATTGGGTTGAGATCAACTGAAATTTTGATCGAATTTCGATCAGGAGGCGATCTCTAGTTTTAATAATTAGGCCTACAGTACAACTGGCTGCCTTACTCGCATCACTGTAAAAGTGTTAAACTTCTCAAACTTTATATCTTTTTTTATACATTTGTAAACACAAAAATATGGTAAGAAAAACCTATTTTTAGAAAAAAAAATCATCTTGATTATAATTAAGCCTATTACCCCAGAGAACATTCAAGAATATTTACACACTTCAACCTACCAAAATTGTTTTGTTTATCCTACAGATGTAAATTTTAACTACTTGTGACTGGTTTCAGGTCATTCATAACCCATCTTTAGTCACCAAACCCTATCTTTTATACAGTATTATAATTTATGAATATTTACGCCCACTTGCACGGTTGTTGTACGTACGGTTGGTGCGGTGATGAACACCGCATGAATCTGTCGCAATAGATTTGCAAACTCAGTGAATTTCGATCGGAGTTCAGTTTTTTCCCAATAGACACCATAGGCAAAAGGATGTAGGTTTGCTGCCATGGGCGTGTTGTACATAAATATACTATATATTTGTCAAATATCACCCACTCATGCGACAGAGAATCTCAATAACCATAGGGTATAGAGGGATGAAATTTGGCATGAACATCTTTAGGTGCTCACTAAGAAACGGTTTTGCAATATTCCATCAGGTCTCCGCAGCACAGGATTTTGATTTTGATCTAATGTCAGCATGATCAGATGAGTGGTGCCAACGACAGGAACAACCCCAACTGGAGGAACAACCCCAACTGAAGAGACCACAACAACAACCAGATAAACCAGATCAACTTATGGAATCAATACTATGACGAAGGTACTGCCCTCGCTTTCAACCACTTACTCCTTATGTTTTAATAAAAATAATAAACTAGTATTGCATGCAGTGGCGCACCCACGGGGGGGGGGGGCTAAAGGGGCTGTAGCCCCCCCTCAAGAAAAAAATATTTAAAAAAATTAAGAAAAAATAAACATTTTTTTCATCCACCTACTGGCATTTTGGTAAGTCTTGAGTTTAGATACGACCATCGGAAAATGGATTTTTTTCCAAAATGTTGGAAATTTTACCCTGATTCCGAAAATGATAGTTTTCCCACGGAAAAGCTTGGAAAATCCCGAAAAAAACCGAAAAATCAGAAATTACATTTTTATTCCGAAATACGTTGAGTGGGTATCCAAATTAACCGGGATGTTACGCTGATCACGAATATGTAAAATGTATTTCGATCCGATTTAAAACTAGGAGTACGCTCGTACCTCCCGTAAGTGTCTATTCGAAGAAGAAATTTAAAATTTCGCATTTGGGATTGTCACATTAAAAAAAATTTGATCCCACTTTGTAATGGTATTAAAAACAACTAAAATCACTTGTAATAAAAGAAAACCTAAATAAAAACTCAATTTTCTTATATTTAGGCAATACTTAGTTCGTAGTTACTTTTAATTTAATGGATTTGTGTCATACACATTTTTTATAAGCATTTACTACAATTAGCCTTAAACATTTTTACAGTATTTTAATTATTTAGGATAGTACCAATAAGTTAGGTTGCCCCATGTACACAAAACAAAATAATTTATTTATCTATATATTAATAGGCAAGCATATTTCTTTTCCTCCTTTTTTCTCAGCTCGTGGGAATCGTAGAAGAAATCCGCGCACACCGATACAAAGGTATCTTCCTGTAGATGAGTAGAATCACACTTTAATTCGCATCGGCCTCCAGGGCTATGCCCTACAGGCTTTCAAAGTTTCAATGTTAATCTTATGGAGGATGGATAATTGATTGACTGATAGACAGCTGTTGTAAAAACAACTAACTGCTAGAAAAACAGTGAGAACAGATGTTTCAGTTATAAAATGTTTTTAAACTTATTGGGTTGAGATCAACTGAAATTTTGATCGAATTTCGATCAGGAGGCGATCTCTAGTTTTAATAATTAGGCCTACAGTACAACTGGCTGCCTTACTCGCATCACTGTAAAAGTGTTAAACTTCTCAAACTTTATATCTTTTTTTATACATTTGTAAACACAAAAATATGGTAAGAAAAACCTATTTTTAGAGAAAAAAAAATCATCTTGATTATAATTAAGCCTATTACCCCAGAGAACATTCAAGAATATTTACACACTTCAACCTACCAAAATTGTTTTGTTTATCCTACAGATGTAAATTTTAACTACTTGTGACTGGTTTCAGGTCATTCATAACCCATCTTTAGTCACCAAACCCTATCTTTTATACAGTATTATAATTTATGAATATTTACGCCCACTTGCACGGTTGTTGTACGTACGGTTGGTGCGGTGATGAACACCGCATGAATCTGTCGCAATAGATTTGCAAACTCAGTGAATTTCGATCGGAGTTCAGTTTTTTCCCAATAGACACCATAGGCAAAAGGATGTAGGTTTGCTGCCATGGGCGTGTTGTACATAAATATACTATATATTTGTCAAATATCACCCACTCATGCGACAGAGAATCTCAATAACCATAGGGTATAGAGGGATGAAATTTGGCATGAACATCTTTAGGTGCTCACTAAGAAACGGTTTTGCAATATTCCATCAGGTCTCCGCAGCACAGGATTTTGATTTTGATCTAATGTCAGCATGATCAGATGAGTGGTGCCAACGACAGGAACAACCCCAACTGGAGGAACAACCCCAACTGAAGAGACCACAACAACAACCAGATAAACCAGATCAACTTATGGAATCAATACTATGACGAAGGTACTGCCCTCGCTTTCAACCACTTACTCCTTATGTTTTAATAAAAATAATAAACTAGTATTGCATGCAGTGGCGCACCCACGGGGGGGGGGGCTAAAGGGGCTGTAGCCCCCCCTCAAGAAAAAAATATTTAAAAAAATTAAGAAAAAATAAACATTTTTTTCATCCACCTACTGGCATTTTGGTAAGTCTTGAGTTTAGATACGACCATCGGAAAATGGATTTTTTTCCAAAATGTTGGAAATTTTACCCTGATTCCGAAAATGATAGTTTTCCCACGGAAAAGCTTGGAAAATCCCGAAAAAAACCGAAAAATCAGAAATTACATTTTTATTCCGAAATACGTTGAGTGGGTATCCAAATTAACCGGGATGTTACGCTGATCACGAATATGTAAAATGTATTTCGATCCGATTTAAAACTAGGAGTACGCTCGTACCTCCCGTAAGTGTCTATTCGAAGAAGAAATTTAAAATTTCGCATTAGGGATTGTCACATTAAAAAAAATTTGATCCCACTTTGTAATGGTATTAAAAACAACTAAAATCACTTGTAATAAAAGAAAACCTAAATAAAAACTCAATTTTCATATATTTAGGCAATACTTAGTTCGTACTTACTTTTAATTTAATGGATTTGTGTCATACACATTTTTTATAAGCATTCACTACAATTAGCCTTAAACATTTTTACAGTATTTTAATTATTTAGGATAGTACCAATAAGTTAGGTTGCCCCATGTACACAAAACAAAATAATTTATTTATCTATATATTAATAGGCAAGCATGTTTCTTTTCCTCCTTTTTTCTCAGCTCGTGGGAATCGTAGAAGAAATCCGCGCATACCGATACAAAGGTATCTTCCTGTAGATGAGTAGAATCACACTTTAATTCGCATCGGCCTCCAGGGCTATGCCCTACAGGCTTTCAAAGTTTCAATGTTAATCTTATGGAGGATGGATAATTGATTGACTGATAGACAGCTGTTGTAAAAACAACTAACTGCTAGAAAAACAGTGAGAACAGATGTTTCAGTTATAAAATGTTTTTAAACTTATTGGGTTGAGATCAACTGAAATTTTGATCGAATTTCGATCAGGAGGCGATCTCTAGTTTTAATAATTAGGCCTACAGTACAACTGGCTGCCTTACTCGCATCACTGTAAAAGTGTTAAACTTCTCAAACTTTATATCTTTTTTTTTTTTTATACATTTTTAAACACACAAATATGGTAAGGAAAGCCTATTTTTAGAAAAAAAAATCATCTTGATTATAATTAAGCCTATTACCCCAGAGAACATTCAAGAATATTTACACACTTCAACCTACCAAAATTGTTTTGTTTATCCTACAGATGTAAATTTTAACTACTTGTGACTGGTTTCAGGTCATTCATAACCCATCTTTAGTCACCAAACCCTATCTTTTATACAGTATTATAATTTATGAATATTTACGCCCACTTGCACGGTTGTTGTACGTACGGTTGGTGCGGTGATGAACACCGCATGAATCTGTCGCAATAGATTTGCAAACTCAGTGAATTTCGATCGGAGTTCAGTTTTTTCCCAATAGACACCATAGGCAAAAGGATGTAGGTTTGCTGCCATGGGCGTGTTGTACATAAATATACTATATATTTGTCAAATATCACCCACTCATGCGACAGAGAATCTCAATAACCATAGGGTATAGAGGGATGAAATTTGGCATGAACATCTTTAGGTGCTCACTAAGAAACGGTTTTGCAATATTCCATCAGGTCTCCGCAGCACAGGATTTTGATTTTGATCTAATGTCAGCATGATCAGATGAGTGGTGCCAACGACAGGAACAACCCCAACTGGAGGAACAACCCCAACTGAAGAGACCACAACAACAACCAGATAAACCAGATCAACTTATGGAATCAATACTATGACGAAGGTACTGCCCTCGCTTTCAACCACTTACTCCTTATGTTTTAATAAAAATAATAAACTAGTATTGCATGCAGTGGCGCACCCACGGGGGGGGGGGGGGGCGGCTAAAGGGGCTGTAGCCCCCCCTCAAGAAAAAAATATTTAAAAAAATTAAGAAAAAATAAACATTTTTTTCATCCACCTACTGGCATTTTGGTAAGTCTTGAGTTTAGATACGACCATCGGAAAATGGATTTTTTTCCAAAATGTTGGAAATTTTACCCTGATTCCGAAAATGATAGTTTTCCCACGGAAAAGCTTGGAAAATCCCGAAAAAAACCGAAAAATCAGAAATTACATTTTTATTCCGAAATACGTTGAGTGGGTATCCAAATTAACCGGGATGTTACGCTGATCACGAATATGTAAAATGTATTTCGATCCGATTTAAAACTAGGAGTACGCTCGTACCTCCCGTAAGTGTCTATTCGAAGAAGAAATTTAAAATTTCGCATTAGGGATTGTCACATTAAAAAAATTTGATCCCACTTTGTAATGGTATTAAAAACAACTAAAATCACTTGTAATAAAAGAAAACCTAAATAAAAACTCAATTTTCTTATATTTAGGCAATACTTAGTTCGTACTTACTTTTAATTTAATGGATTTGTGTCATACACATTTTTTATAAGCATTCACTACAATTAGCCTTAAACATTTTTACAGTATTTTAATTATTTAGGATAGTACCAATAAGTTAGGTTGCCCCATGTACACAAAACAAAATAATTTATTTATCTATATATTAATAGGCAAGCATGTTTCTTTTCCTCCTTTTTTCTCAGCTCGTGGGAATCGTAGAAGAAATCCGCGCATACCGATACAAAGGTATCTTCCTGTAGATGAGTAGAATCACACTTTAATTCGCATCGGCCTCCAGGGCTATGCCCTACAGGCTTTCAAAGTTTCAATGTTAATCTTATGGAGGATGGATAATTGATTGACTGATAGACAGCTGTTGTAAAAACAACTAACTGCTAGAAAAACAGTGAGAACAGATGTTTCAGTTATAAAATGTTTTTAAACTTATTGGGTTGAGATCAACTGAAATTTTGATCGAATTTCGATCAGGAGGCGATCTCTAGTTTTAATAATTAGGCCTACAGTACAACTGGCTGCCTTACTCGCATCACTGTAAAAGTGTTAAACTTCTCAAACTTTATATCTTTTTTTATACATTTGTAAACACAAAAATATGGTAAGAAAAACCTATTTTTAGAAAAAAAATCATCTTGATTATAATTAAGCCTATTACCCCAGAGAACATTCAAGAATATTTACACACTTCAACCTACCAAAATTGTTTTGTTTATCCTACAGATGTCAATTTTAACTACTTGTGACTGGTTTCAGGTCATTCATAACCCATCTTTAGTCACCAAACCCTATCTTTTATACAGTATTATAATTTATGAATATTTACGCCCACTTGCACGGTTGTTGTACGTACGGTTGGTGCGGTGATGAACACCGCATGAATCTGTCGCAATAGATTTGCAAACTCAGTGAATTTCGATCGGAGTTCAGTTTTTAACAATAGACACCATAGGCAAAAGGATGTAGGTTTGCTGCCATGGGCGTGTTGTACATAAATATACTATATATTTGTCAAATATCACCCACTCATGCGACAGAGAATCTCAATAACCATAGGGTATAGAGGGATGAAATTTGGCATGAACATCTTTAGGTGCTCACTAAGAAACGGCTTTGCAATATTCCATCAGGTCTCCGCAGCACAGGATTTTGATTTTGATCTAATGTCAGCATGATCAGATGAGTGGTGCCAACGACAGGAACAACCCCAACTGGAGGAACAACCCCAACTGAAGAGACCACAACAACAACCAGATAAACCAGATCAACTTATGGAATCAATACTATGACGAAGGTACTGCCCTCGCTTTCAACCACTTACTCCTTATGTTTTAATAAAAATAATAAACTAGTATTGCATGCAGTGGCGCACCCACGGGGGGGGGGGGGGCTAAAGGGGCTGTAGCCCCCCCTCAAGAAAAAAATATTTAAAAAAATTAAGAAAAAAATAAACATTTTTTTCATCCACCTACTGGCATTTTGGTAAGTCTTGAGTTTAGATACGACCATCGGAAAATGGATTTTTTTCCAAAATGTTGGAAATTTTACCCTGATTCCGAAAATGATAGTTTTCCCACGGAAAAGCTTGGAAAATCCCGAAAAAAACCGAAAAATCAGAAATTACATTTTTATTCCGAAATACGTTGAGTGGGTATCCAAATTAACCGGGATGTTACGCTGATCACGAATATGTAAAATGTATTTCGATCCGATTTAAAACTAGGAGTACGCTCGTACCTCCCGTAAGTGTCTATTCGAAGAAGAAATTTAAAATTTCGCATTAGGGATTGTCACATTAAAAAAATTTGATCCCACTTTGTAATGGTATTAAAAACAACTAAAATCACTTGTAATAAAAGAAAACCTAAATAAAAACTCAATTTTCTTATATTTAGGCAATACTTAGTTCGTACTTACTTTTAATTTAATGGATTTGTGTCATACACATTTTTTATAAGCATTCACTACAATTAGCCTTAAACATTTTTACAGTATTTTAATTATTTAGGATAGTACCAATAAGTTAGGTTGCCCCATGTACACAAAACAAAATAATTTATTTATCTATATATTAATAGGCAAGCATGTTTCTTTTCCTCCTTTTTTCTCAGCTCGTGGGAATCGTAGAAGAAATCCGCGCATACCGATACAAAGGTATCTTCCTGTAGATGAGTAGAATCACACTTTAATTCGCATCGGCCTCCAGGGCTATGCCCTACAGGCTTTCAAAGTTTCAATGTTAATCTTATGGAGGATGGATAATTGATTGACTGATAGACAGCTGTTGTAAAAACAACTAACTGCTAGAAAAACAGTGAGAACAGATGTTTCAGTTATAAAATGTTTTTAAACTTATTGGGTTGAGATCAACTGAAATTTTGATCGAATTTCGATCAGGAGGCGATCTCTAGTTTTAATAATTAGGCCTACAGTACAACTGGCTGCCTTACTCGCATCACTGTAAAAGTGTTAAACTTCTCAAACTTTATATCTTTTTTTATACATTTGTAAACACAAAAATATGGTAAGAAAAACCTATTTTTAGAAAAAAAATCATCTTGATTATAATTAAGCCTATTACCCCAGAGAACATTCAAGAATATTTACACACTTCAACCTACCAAAATTGTTTTGTTTATCCTACAGATGTCAATTTTAACTACTTGTGACTGGTTTCAGGTCATTCATAACCCATCTTTAGTCACCAAACCCTATCTTTTATACAGTATTATAATTTATGAATATTTACGCCCACTTGCACGGTTGTTGTACGTACGGTTGGTGCGGTGATGAACACCGCATGAATCTGTCGCAATAGATTTGCAAACTCAGTGAATTTCGATCGGAGTTCAGTTTTTTCCCAATAGACACCATAGGCAAAAGGATGTAGGTTTGCTGCCATGGGCGTGTTGTACATAAATATACTATATATTTGTCAAATATCACCCACTCATGCGACAGAGAATCTCAATAACCATAGGGTATAGAGGGATGAAATTTGGCATGAACATCTTTAGGTGCTCACTAAGAAACGGCTTTGCAATATTCCATCAGGTCTCCGCAGCACAGGATTTTGATTTTGATCTAATGTCAGCATGATCAGATGAGTGGTGCCAACGACAGGAACAACCCCAACTGGAGGAACAACCCCAACTGAAGAGACCACAACAACAACCAGATAAACCAGATCAACTTATGGAATCAATACTATGACGAAGGTACTGCCCTCGCTTTCAACCACTTACTCCTTATGTTTTAATAAAAATAATAAACTAGTATTGCATGCAGTGGCGCACCCACGGGGGGGGGGGGGGCTAAAGGGGCTGTAGCCCCCCCTCAAGAAAAAAATATTTAAAAAAATTAAGAAAAAAATAAACATTTTTTTCATCCACCTACTGGCATTTTGGTAAGTCTTGAGTTTAGATACGACCATCGGAAAATGGATTTTTTTCCAAAATGTTGGAAATTTTACCCTGATTCCGAAAATGATAGTTTTCCCACGGAAAAGCTTGGAAAATCCCGAAAAAAACCGAAAAATCAGAAATTACATTTTTATTCCGAAATACGTTGAGTGGGTATCCAAATTAACCGGGATGTTACGCTGATCACGAATATGTAAAATGTATTTCGATCCGATTTAAAACTAGGAGTACGCTCGTACCTCCCGTAAGTGTCTATTCGAAGAAGAAATTTAAAATTTCGCATTTGGGATTGTCACATTAAAAAAAATTTGATCCCACTTTGTAATGGTATTAAAAACAACTAAAATCACTTGTAATAAAAGAAAACCTAAATAAAAACTCAATTTTCTTATATTTAGGCAATACTTAGTTCGTACTTACTTTTAATTTAATGGATTTGTGTCATACACATTTTTTATAAGCATTTACTACAATTAGCCTTAAACATTTTTACAGTATTTTAATTATTTAGGATAGTACCAATAAGTTAGGTTGCCCCATGTACACAAAACAAAACAATTTATTTATCTATATATTAATAGGCAAGCATGTTTCTTTTCCTCCTTTTTTCTCAGCTCGTGGGAATCGTAGAAGAAATCCGCGCATACCGATACAAAGGTATCTTCCTGTAGATGAGTAGAATCACACTTTAATTCGCATCGGCCTCCAGGGCTATGCCCTACAGGCTTTCAAAGTTTCAATGTTAATCTTATGGAGGATGGATAATTGATTGACTGATAGACAGCTGTTGTAAAAACAACTAACTGCTAGAAAAACAGTGAGAACAGATGTTTCAGTTATAAAATGTTTTTAAACTTATTGGGTTGAGATCAACTGAAATTTTGATCGAATTTCGATCAGGAGGCGATCTCTAGTTTTAATAATTAGGCCTACAGTACAACTGGCTGCCTTACTCGCATCACTGTAAAAGTGTTAAACTTCTCAAACTTTATATCTTTTTTTATACATTTGTAAACACAAAAATATGGTAAGAAAAACCTATTTTTAGAAAAAAAATCATCTTGATTATAATTAAGCCTATTACCCCAGAGAACATTCAAGAATATTTACACACTTCAACCTACCAAAATTGTTTTGTTTATCCTACAGATGTAAATTTTAACTACTTGTGACTGGTTTCAGGTCATTCATAACCCATCTTTAGTCACCAAACCCTATCTTTTATACAGTATTATAATTTATGAATATTTACGCCCACTTGCACGGTTGTTGTACGTACGGTTGGTGCGGTGATGAACACCGCATGAATCTGTCGCAATAGATTTGCAAACTCAGTGAATTTCGATCGGAGTTCAGTTTTTCCCAATAGACACCATAGGCAAAAGGATGTAGGTTTGCTGCCATGGGCGTGTTGTACATAAATATACTATATATTTGTCAAATATCACCCACTCATGCGACAGAGAATCTCAATAACCATAGGGTATAGAGGGATGAAATTTGGCATGAACATCTTTAGGTGCTCACTAAGAAACGGCTTTGCAATATTCCATCAGGTCTCCGCAGCACAGGATTTTGATTTTGATCTAATGTCAGCATGATCAGATGAGTGGTGCCAACGACAGGAACAACCCCAACTGGAGGAACAACCCCAACTGAAGAGACCACAACAACAACCAGATAAACCAGATCAACTTATGGAATCAATACTATGACGAAGGTACTGCCCTCGCTTTCAACCACTTACTCCTTATGTTTTAATAAAAATAATAAACTAGTATTGCATGCAGTGGCGCACCCACGGGGGGGGGGCTAAAGGGGCTGTAGCCCCCCTCAAGAAAAAAATATTTAAAAAAATTAAGAAAAAAATAAACATTTTTTTCATCCACCTACTGGCATTTTGGTAAGTCTTGAGTTTAGATACGACCATCGGAAAATGGATTTTTTTCCAAAATGTTGGAAATTTTACCCTGATTCCGAAAATGATAGTTTTCCCACGGAAAAGCTTGGAAAATCCCGAAAAAAACCGAAAAATCAGAAATTACATTTTTATTCCGAAATACGTTGAGTGGGTATCCAAATTAACCGGGATGTTACGCTGATCACGAATATGTAAAATGTATTTCGATCCGATTTAAAACTAGGAGTACGCTCGTACCTCCCGTAAGTGTCTATTCGAAGAAGAAATTTAAAATTTCGCATTAGGGATTGTCACATTAAAAAAATTTGATCCACTTTGTAATGGTATTAAAAACAACTAAAATCACTTGTAATAAAAGAAAACCTAAATAAAAACTCAATTTTCTTATATTTAGGCAATACTTAGTTCGTACTTACTTTTAATTTAATGGATTTGTGTCATACACATTTTTTATAAGCATTCACTACAATTAGCCTTAAACATTTTTACAGTATTTTAATTATTTAGGATAGTACCAATAAGTTAGGTTGCCCCATGTACACAAAACAAAATAATTTATTTATCTATATATTAATAGGCAAGCATGTTTCTTTTCCTCCTTTTTTCTCAGCTCGTGGGAATCGTAGAAGAAATCCGCGCATACCGATACAAAGGTATCTTCCTGTAGATGAGTAGAATCACACTTTAATTCGCATCGGCCTCCAGGGCTATGCCCTACAGGCTTTCAAAGTTTCAATGTTAATCTTATGGAGGATGGATAATTGATTGACTGATAGACAGCTGTTGTAAAAACAACTAACTGCTAGAAAAACAGTGAGAACAGATGTTTCAGTTATAAAATGTTTTTAAACTTATTGGGTTGAGATCAACTGAAATTTTGATCGAATTTCGATCAGGAGGCGATCTCTAGTTTTAATAATTAGGCCTACAGTACAACTGGCTGCCTTACTCGCATCACTGTAAAAGTGTTAAACTTCTCAAACTTTATATCTTTTTTTATACATTTGTAAACACAAAAATATGGTAAGAAAAACCTATTTTTAGAAAAAAAATCATCTTGATTATAATTAAGCCTATTACCCCAGAGAACATTCAAGAATATTTACACACTTCAACCTACCAAAATTGTTTTGTTTATCCTACAGATGTAAATTTTAACTACTTGTGACTGGTTTCAGGTCATTCATAACCCATCTTTAGTCACCAAACCCTATCTTTTATACAGTATTATAATTTATGAATATTTACGCCCACTTGCACGGTTGTTGTACGTACGGTTGGTGCGGTGATGAACACCGCATGAATCTGTCGCAATAGATTTGAAAACTCAGTGAATTTCGATCGGAGTTCAGTTTTTTCCCAATAGACACCATAGGCAAAAGGATGTAGGTTTGCTGCCATGGGCGTGTTGTACATAAATATACTATATATTTGTCAAATATCACCCACTCATGCGACAGAGAATCTCAATAACCATAGGGTATAGAGGGATGAAATTTGGCATGAACATCTTTAGGTGCTCACTAAGAAACGGTTTTGCAATATTCCATCAGGTCTCCGCAGCACAGGATTTTGATTTTGATCTAATGTCAGCATGATCAGATGAGTGGTGCCAACGACAGGAACAACCCCAACTGGAGGAACAACCCCAACTGAAGAGACCACAACAACAACCAGATAAACCAGATCAACTTATGGAATCAATACTATGACGAAGGTACTGCCCTCGCTTTCAACCACTTACTCCTTATGTTTTAATAAAAATAATAAACTAGTATTGCATGCAGTGGCGCACCCACGGGGGGGGGGGGCTAAAGGGGCTGTAGCCCCCCCTCAAGAAAAAAATATTTAAAAAAATTAAGAAAAAATAAACATTTTTTTCATCCACCTACTGGCATTTTGGTAAGTCTTGAGTTTAGATACGACCATCGGAAAATGGATTTTTTTCCAAAATGTTGGAAATTTTACCCTGATTCCGAAAATGATAGTTTTCCCACGGAAAAGCTTGGAAAATCCCGAAAAAAAACCGAAAAATCAGAAATTACATTTTTATTCCGAAATACGTTGAGTGGGTATCCAAATTAACCGGGATGTTACGCTGATCACGAATATGTAAAATGTATTTCGATCCGATTTAAAACTAGGAGTACGCTCGTACCTCCCGTAAGTGTCTATTCGAAGAAGAAATTTAAAATTTCGCATTTGGGATTGTCACATTAAAAAAATTGATCCCACTTTGTAATGGTATTAAAAACAACTAAAATCACTTGTAATAAAAGAAAACCTAAATAAAAACTCAATTTTCTTACATTTAGGCAATACTTAGTTCGTAGTTACTTTTAATTTAATGGATTTGTGTCATACACATTTTTTATAAGCATTTACTACAATTAGCCTTAAACATTTTTACAGTATTTTAATTATTTAGGATAGTACCAATAAGTTAGGTTGCCCCATGTACACAAAACAAAATAATTTATTTATCTATATATTAATAGGCAAGCATGTTTCTTTTCCTCCTTTTTTCTCAGCTCGTGGGAATCGTAGAAGAAATCCGCGCATACCGATACAAAGGTATCTTCCTGTAGATGAGTAGAATCACACTTTAATTCGCATCGGCCTCCAGGGCTATGCCCTACAGGCTTTCAAAGTTTCAATGTTAATCTTATGGAGGATGGATAATTGATTGACTGATAGACAGCTGTTGTAAAAACAACTAACTGCTAGAAAAACAGTGAGAACAGATGTTTCAGTTATAAAATGTTTTTAAACTTATTGGGTTGAGATCAACTGAAATTTTGATCGAATTTCGATCAGGAGGCGATCTCTAGTTTTAATAATTAGGCCTACAGTACAACTGGCTGCCTTACTCGCATCACTGTAAAAGTGTTAAACTTCTCAAACTTTATATCTTTTTTTATACATTTGTAAACACAAAAATATGGTAAGAAAAACCTATTTTTAGAAAAAAAAAATCATCTTGATTATAATTAAGCCTATTACCCCAGAGAACATTCAAGAATATTTACACACTTCAACCTACCAAAATTGTTTTGTTTATCCTACAGATGTAAATTTTAACTACTTGTGACTGGTTTCAGGTCATTCATAACCCATCTTTAGTCACCAAACCCTATCTTTTATACAGTATTATAATTTATAAATATTTACGCCCACTTGCACGGTTGTTGTACGTACGGTTGGTGCGGTGATGAACACCGCATGAATCTGTCGCAATAGATTTGCAAACTCAGTGAATTTCGATCGGAGTTCAGTTTTTTCCCAATAGACACCATAGGCAAAAGGATGTAGGTTTGCTGCCATGGGCGTGTTGTACATAAATATACTATATATTTGTCAAATATCACCCACTCATGCGACAGAGAATCTCAATAACCATAGGGTATAGAGGGATGAAATTTGGCATGAACATCTTTAGGTGCTCACTAAGAAACGGTTTTGCAATATTCCATCAGGTCTCCGCAGCACAGGATTTTGATTTTGATCTAATGTCAGCATGATCAGATGAGTGGTGCCAACGACAGGAACAACCCCAACTGGAGGAACAACCCCAACTGAAGAGACCACAACAACAACCAGATAAACCAGATCAACTTATGGAATCAATACTATGACGAAGGTACTGCCCTCGCTTTCAACCACTTACTCCTTATGTTTTAATAAAAATAATAAACTAGTATTGCATGCAGTGGCGCACCCATGGGGGGGGGGGGGCTAAAGGGGCTGTAGCCCCCCCTCAAGAAACAAATATTTAAAAAAATTAAGAAAAAATAAACATTTTTTTCATCCACCTACTGGCATTTTGGTAAGTCTTGAGTTTAGATACGACCATCGGAAAATGGATTTTTTTCCAAAATGTTGGAAATTTTACCCTGATTCCGAAAATGATAGTTTTCCCACGGAAAAGCTGGGAAAATCCCGAAAAAAACCGAAAAATCAGAAATTACATTTTTATTCCGAAATACGTTGAGTGGGTATCCAAATTAACCGGGATGTTACGCTGATCACGAATATGTAAAATGTATTTCGATCCGATTTAAAACTAGGAGTACGCTCGTACCTCCCGTAAGTGTCTATTCGAAGAAGAAATTTAAAATTTCGCATTAGGGATTGTCACATTAAAAAAATTTGATCCCACTTTGTAATGGTATTAAAAACAACTAAAATCACTTGTAATAAAAGAAAACCTAAATAAAAACTCAATTTTCTTATATTTAGGCAATACTTAGTTCGTACTTACTTTTAATTTAATGGATTTGTGTCATACACATTTTTTATAAGCATTCACTACAATTAGCCTTAAACATTTTTACAGTATTTTAATTATTTAGGATAGTACCAATAAGTTAGGTTGCCCCATGTACACAAAACAAAATAATTTATTTATCTATATATTAATAGGCAAGCATGTTTCTTTTCCTCCTTTTTTCTCAGCTCGTGGGAATCGTAGAAGAAATCCGCGCATACCGATACAAAGGTATCTTCCTGTAGATGAGTAGAATCACACTTTAATTCGCATCGGCCTCCAGGGCTATGCCCTACAGGCTTTCAAAGTTTCAATGTTAATCTTATGGAGGATGGATAATTGATTGACTGATAGACAGCTGTTGTAAAAACAACTAACTGCTAGAAAAACAGTGAGAACAGATGTTTCAGTTATAAAATGTTTTTAAACTTATTGGGTTGAGATCAACTGAAATTTTGATCGAATTTCGATCAGGAGGCGATCTCTAGTTTTAATAATTAGGCCTACAGTACAACTGGCTGCCTTACTCGCATCACTGTAAAAGTGTTAAACTTCTCAAACTTTATATCTTTTTTTATACATTTGTAAACACAAAAATATGGTAAGAAAAACCTATTTTTAGAAAAAAAATCATCTTGATTATAATTAAGCCTATTACCCCAGAGAACATTCAAGAATATTTACACACTTCAACCTACCAAAATTGTTTTGTTTATCCTACAGATGTAAATTTTAACTACTTGTGACTGGTTTCAGGTCATTCATAACCCATCTTTAGTCACCAAACCCTATCTTTTATACAGTATTATAATTTATGAATATTTACGCCCACTTGCACGGTTGTTGTACGTACGGTTGGTGCGGTGATGAACACCGCATGAATCTGTCGCAATAGATTTGAAAACTCAGTGAATTTCGATCGGAGTTCAGTTTTTTCCCAATAGACACCATAGGCAAAAGGATGTAGGTTTGCTGCCATGGGCGTGTTGTACATAAATATACTATATATTTGTCAAATATCACCCACTCATGCGACAGAGAATCTCAATAACCATAGGGTATAGAGGGATGAAATTTGGCATGAACATCTTTAGGTGCTCACTAAGAAACGGTTTTGCAATATTCCATCAGGTCTCCGCAGCACAGGATTTTGATTTTGATCTAATGTCAGCATGATCAGATGAGTGGTGCCAACGACAGGAACAACCCCAACTGGAGGAACAACCCCAACTGAAGAGACCACAACAACAACCAGATAAACCA